>CABHPQ010152421.1:50020-78005 GCA_902168405.1 Peromyscus aztecus | reverse complement strand
TGTCAAGTAAACACTTTTCTAACACTCATATAGGCGCTTACATTCTCAGGAAAATTATTTCTAGAGAAAAACGTCAGTCATTTGTGTTTTAAAAGTTTGTCAACAAAATCCAATCAATAATCCTCAAAATGGTGCTGCTTTTAGGAAACTAATTTAAGACACACTGGAATACTTCTGAACTGAGCAGCTGAAATGAAGGAACTTTATTCTAAATCTTCTGAATTGTCAATGGATACATTTTATTTAAAGCTAATTACATATATTCATAAAATCTTGAATTAGTACATATGTGTAAAATCCACTATACCTAGCTATGAAAGTTTGTCACATTTAGGGTGAAGGAGGTGGAGAGACAGCTCAGGGATTCAGAACACTGGCTGGTCTTATAGAGGACCTGGGTTTGATTCCCAGCATCCACGTGGTAGCTCATAGCCACCTATAATTCCAGTTCCAGGGAATCCAATACCATCATCTGGCCCACATGGGCAACAGGCATATGAACACTAACATGCAGGCGAACATTCATACACATAAAATATAAAATAAAATGGTTCAAAATGAAGGCAAGAATCTTTACCACCTCCCGCATCCCTTCCGAAATGGGGGAAAGGTCTTCCTGAAGTTCTTCAACCGGGTGAGTCTTACAGCAAGCAGGGCTATCTTTAGCCTGGTGTCGGAGAGAGTTCCCAGAATGTGTCACCGGGGGACCCAAGGGATGAGCTTGCTATCACTTATCTTCCATGTGAACTTTACAGTCTTTCACTTCTTTGAGATAAATATTTCTCCTCAGGAGATCATCAGGCTGATCAGATGTGCGCTCGGATGTATTCGTCCTGTTGTGAGGCACTCGGAAATGTCAGATGCTTCTACTGTCGATGAGCAAGTGGGAAGTGGTTTGAGAATCTAATAGAGGTGTGAACTCCTATTAGCATAGGAGTGGAGAGCCACTAAGTGTAGCTGTGGGGAGCCATCCAGAGAGGCAATGACAGCTAATATTAACCATCATTTTCGTTTAAATCAGGGACAAATATACCTCCTGTGAAAAGCAGTCTATGATAGGCAGCGTGTGACAAAGAGAATGGTTTGCACTCTGGAAGGCCCACGCAGGAGTGTTTCCAACACCTTGTTTTTATTTTACTTTATTTATTTAGTATTATTTTGGTTTTCTAATGAATTCTTAGACTAATAAGTGAATGAATTTACTGCATTTAAGGTCATTGATGGTGACTATCAACAGGAAGCTTTGACCATACAAATGTGATGTTTAAATTACACAAAGGGTGCTGGCCTTTGTGGCTTCCTACCAGAAATCTGGATGACGCTGAAGGGCCCAAATCGGTGCTATCCTCTGTGAGAAGCAAGGCCTCTGTGTAGACAGAGGGATGTCTACAATTTTTTAACCCTCAGGGGCATCCTTGTGCATGCTTCCTGATATGTAAAACATCCCAAATGAGGATGCACATGCAGATGCCACTCTTACGACTCTATTAATGTATCTGCTGCCCCTGGGGAGTGAGGCAGGAAGTCCCGAGCCCTGTCTGTACATGGCTGTGTCTCATGGTGTATGTCCACTGGATGTCTTAATTCTGTGAATGTTTCAATTTCATCTTAATCGCTTCTCGGCCTTTTGCCTAAGATCAAGTGCGATTTCATCTTAAAACCCAATTCTAAAGAGAAAATTCATCTTCAATAAAGAAACATGAAGATGCTCCAGCTTCTAAAAAGTAACGATTACCTCACGAGAGAGCACACATACGATGAAGGCTCAGGTAGAGGCCAGCTTCTCAAACAGTGGGCAGTGACACTTGTGGCCACTGAATGTGGGGATCTGGAAACATTTGCCAATAGTGAAAGGCTTGTGAGTATGAGATAATTAAGAATTAGTTTAAACTGAAATGCAGTGATTCAGGGTTGTTTCTGGAAGTATTCTTCCGGGAAGCATCAGGCTTCACTGCAGCCTTTCTTCTGAACACATCACATGTGTATTTTATATCACACATGCTCTAACAATACCACAATGCCAATGAAAGCTGCCTGAAACAACCTTGACTACATAATAGGAGCAGCATTGTTTTATATTGTACACATACAGTTAACTATTTAATCACAGAAAACAGACTTTTAATGTTTTCCTACCTTTATAACACAGCATCTTAATATACCCTTGAATAATATTATGTTTGAAGGTTTGGGTTTTAAAATATTTGTGTTTCTGACTTAAGCTTTATTTTAAAAAATGCTAAATGAATCCTGGCTTGGAATTATGACAGAATTTTCAATGATTTCTGAAATGGTCCTGAACATACTTCTAACATTTTGATCTAAATATTTTTGTGCAGCAGCATTCTCAGGATTGGCAATTACAAAATCAAAATATCAATCAATTCCAAAATTCATTGAAGATGTTCTACATACTCCAGTACCAAATATTCAGTCAAGGTTATTTGTTTGTGTATAAATAACCAAACAGCACCCATCTCTTACTATGAAAATTGTTTTCAATCATTAATAAATGGCAAAATTGTATGTATATCAAAGAATTGCCTTAAATTACATTTCTTTAGGGTTTACAAACAGTACATATTTTATTTGTAAACTAATATTACACCTTGTATGTTCAGGGTCTCATAAAAGCATCTCATATATAAAGATACCCTCAGGAGAAAAGGTTTAGGAAGTCCTGGATTATGGCAGCCTTCTCTTGTGTTTTACTATGAATCACAGTAAGGAACATAGTTTTATGCAACAAGGAACTAATCTCTCTCTCTCTCTCTCTCTCTCTCTCTCTCTCTCTCTCTCTCTCTCTCTCTCTCTCTCTCTCTCTCTAACACACACAAACAGAGAGACAGAGACAGAGAGAGGAAACAGGTTTCATGAAAACATACTTACAACAATCATACAGGAAAGTCTAAAGCTCGAATCTGCTTTTCTGTTATCTTCTACACTGTTGGGTTTTATTTCATTGTTACCGGAAAGCTCAACTCAATGCATTTTAAAATTTTCTCATCTTACTTAATTAGTTCAGATCAAAAGCACTAGACTAGAAGTCAGCATTCTGTTTACTTTCTGTTATATTCTTGCTATGTGTTCAGTAATGTGCTAAATAGTTTGCTCACTGCGTCAGAGTCCTCAGGCAACCATCAGAGACCAGGGCTAATAAATCTATTTTATAGATGAGGCATTCGAGATGAAAATTATCTCTGGTTACAAAGCCAGGAAACAGGAGGTTATAGATTATAAGTCGGTCCTTTCTAGTTTTAATTCAGAATTATACGTATAGAACTAGAAGGTCAATCCTTTCTAGTTTTTTGTTTGTTTGGTTGGTTTTGGTTTTTCAAGACAGAGTTTCTCCATGTGGCTTTGGTGCCTGTCCTGAATCTTGCTCTGTGGACCAGGCTGGCCTTGAACTCACAGGGATCCACCTGGATCTGCCTCCCAAGGGCTGGAATTCAAGACGTGTGCCACCGCCACCTGACTCCTTTCTAGTTTTAATTCAGAATTATAGAACCAAAAAGTCAAAGCTGGCATGTCAGGCAAAGGTAAACAGAATCCTGACTAGAGCAGCACAAAGCTATCCCTGTAAAATAAATAAGCAAGTACATGCATGCCTACATACATACATACTTAGCTGGCAGAAGCTAAGATACACTTAACTGCTGTTTTCAAAAATATTTTATCATTTTTAATTCTTGAATGTGAATGCTTGTTTGTCTGCATGTATGCTAGAGTGCCACGTGCATGCCTGGTGTCTGTGGGAGCCACAACAGGACATTGGATTCCCTGCAACTAGAGTTATAGATGGCTGTGAGCTGCCGTGTGTGTTCTGGAAACAGAACGTGTGTCTTCTGCAAGAGCAGCAAATGCTCTTGACCACTGAGCTAACTCTCCAGTCCTCACCTTTAATGTGATGGGTTTGTATGTGTCTGTGTTCCTATATGTAACATACATACGCACATGGGTACCCAAAGGCCAGAGTTCAACCACACTGGTCATTCCTCAGACACTGTCTACCATTTTATATGGATACAGCTTCTCACACTGGCAACAGATTCACTAGGGCTCACTGCCCAGCTAACCCCATCATTTGTTTGCCTCTGTTTTACAGTTCTGGAGTTACAAGCTTGAGTCACTGTAGCTCTCATTTTTACATAGGTTCTGGGACTCAAATTTGGGTCCTCTTCCTTGTAGGATGATAGCATTGACTTGCCTCAGCTCACTTCTCAGTCTTCTCTTCATGCTGATAGTCTGTTGAAGATCATTGTGCATGAGTACAATAAACTCCACTTGGTTCAGTATGTGTACACACACGTTACCAACCAAGTTGATTGACCTTATTTGTAATTTGCCAAGTGCAAAATTTATTTTGTATTGATCTATGCAAACAATTAATTTGGATAGAGTCAAGTTTATATTTAATGCAATAGAATGCATTCATAAATCAGCAATTTGGAAATGAGCCATCCGTGTTCCTGTAAGAATTAATGCAGTGCCCGTCATTGTGGTAGCAGTGATCACTGACTGACAATGATTGCACATGTGTAGTATATGTTTTCTATTTTGCATTCACTCCACCTCCCTCCTGTGTGTGTGTGTGTGTGTGTGTGTGTGTGTGTGTGTGTGTGTGTTGCATGTGTTTCCTTCTATGTGTTTCTTCCCCCTATCAATTATTTGGGGTGGGAGATAATTGTACAAAGTCCTATGGAAAAAACTGAAGACTTAGGACCACCCTTGGTGAATGAGCTTGGAATCAATCCCCCAGACCGAGTAAGGTCTTAAACACTGCAGCCCCTGATATTGACCCATGCAGTTAAGGCATCTCTAGATCCCTGACACAAACTATGTGAGATGATGAAAATTTGCTGTTGCAAGCCAATGTACTTGGCCTGATTTTTTTTCTTTAGAAAATTGTAGATCATAAGATCAAACACAGAATCAAACCTTGAAGGATCCTACCCCAACATGGTTTTGTCTCAATGTGTTACATGGAGCAATGGAACATAAAATCAGAGTGCCAAGTAACAAGTTATATAGGTCATTAAAAAAAAGAAAGAAAATTGAATCATGAATTATGGAGACAATCTGACAGTTTACTTCTGGCGTTGAGTTAACTGCACAGTGAGGCAATTTATGAATCATTGAGTTCTTAAATCCAAGTGGCCACTACAAGAATTTGTCGGCTAATCTATTAATCCTTCAGTACATCTTTCCTCTTGTTCTCCCTCTTGAGTATTTTAAAAATGACATCTCACTTGAAGGTGAACCAGAGTAAAGGAGTTGTTCCTCACCTATATGAGTTTAGTTACTTTCGGCAGAAGTGGATGCAGGATAGTTGGAGTATATTTGAACCTAGGCAATGCTGGGTAGCCTCTTCCTTCCTGATTTCTTTTTCTCCTGGGGCTTCCTATTTCTCATGCTGCTGTCTAGCTGCTGCAACCCTTTTTGCATGGTCCTCACCCAGATCCATCCTTTACCATAATGGCTTTGACTATATTGATTCATAGAGGAGCATGAATTGATCATTTCCAAACTGCTGTTCCTTTGGCTATTTCAGTGCTCTACAGTGTTCCATATATTTAATTAAAGTCTGCAGCTTTGTATCTCAAGTATCATGACAAGCCAAAGTGAAGATTTCTATGTCGAAAATGCATGTACTTTACTTGTTATATAAAAAAATTGAATTTATTAGAAAATATTAAATTTGTTTCATGGCATTAGGATCCTGCCATTTACAAACTTATAAAAGGATTTCTCAACATCAGAATTATTATTACTATTATTATCATCATTATTATTGTTATCATTATTATTATTATTTTGGTTTTCTGAGACATGGTTTCTTTGTATAGTTTTTGGTGCCTGTCCTGGATCTCGCTCTGTAGACCATGCTGGCCTCGAACTCACAGAGTTCCACCTGGCTCTGCCTCCTGGGTGCTGGGATTAAAGTGTAGTTGGAGTTTTCTCTCCGGGTCCTGCCAAACCCCAGCAGTCCGACAGCCCACTTATACAATAATCACTCAGACACTTATATTACTTACAAACTGTATGGCCATGGCAGGCTTCTTGCTAACTGTTCTTATATCTTAAATTAACCCATTTCTATAAATCTACACCTTGCCACATGGCTTACCAGTACTTTACATCCTGCTCCTCATTGCATCTTCACATGCTGCTTGCCATGGTGGCAGCGGTCAGTGTCTCCTCAACTCAGTCTTCCACTTCCCAGAATTCTCCTCTTTTCTTGTCCCGCCTATACTTCCTGCCTAGCCACTGGCCAATCAGTTTTTTATTTATACAGAACAATATCCACAGCATTAAAGGTGTGTGCCACTGCCACCCGGCTCAACTTCAGAATTATTGACTCTAAGGGCAGGAAAACATTCTGTTGTATGTACCTGTGATTATGTGGAAATCTTACATGTGTAATGAAATGTTCAGCAGAGTCTCTACCCATTTAGGTATCAGGAGATGTCTTAGCTATGGCAACCCAAAAATATCTCCAGCCATTTTTCATATTCCCATAAAGGTGAAACATCACACCCCAGTGAGAACCACTGATGCATAAATGCTGCTATGAGTTTTGAGAATGTCTCTCTGTGTGTACATTTAATGAGACACAGAATAATTTCAGAAAATGAGGAATCACTTAGGATGCAACCACTTTCTCAGTGTCCCCTAAAACCACAATCAGTAAGAGTCAAACAAAAGCAGAGATTGTAACTACTAAATTTTAGCTCTACTATTTACCTTAACAGATAACTGAAACTTGGCCATATTTACAAAACAGACTTGGAGAGTAATATAATGCTCTCCAATATAATATAATATAAACATGACGGTGCCTTCCAGTTTTTGAGATTTCCCTGGTTCAAGACCCAGAGAGAGATTCCACAAATCTCAATAATATAGTCAAGACTAGAATCCAGTTTTCTGACCTTGTTGGCTTTCCAATGAAGATTAAACAACAAAAGATACTTTTTTCTCACTTGGTGGTGTATTTCCCCTGGGTTTGTGTGCTGTATACCTGCCTTGGTGTACCAGGAAGACTGGATCTTGAGTATGGACTCTGTTAGTTATTTGAATGACCTTGGGGCCACTACAATATTTCCTTGCTTCAATTTCCTCATCTTTATTAGAAGGATAACATCACCATTTTATTATGAAATGTTCTGTAAACCCTCAAGTGCAGTGAAAATGTAGTTTAGTTTATTGTCATGTAGAAGCATTTGCGACTAAGACACAGATGAGAAAGACATGCTACAGTTATTTCAGAGAAGAAAAAAAGTGATCGTCTTGCTTGGTGCAAACTGCATTTACAAAGAGTTTATGTTGTGATAAGGTGCTAAAAATGGCCTCTGACAATGTGTAAATCCTTTTCCATTTCCGAACTGTTCTTTTCAGTATCTCAACTCCCCACTCTCTTAAGTGGGAATTAACTTAGACACTATTTTTAGTCAAGGTCCAAGTAGATTTATCTTTGTGAATCAGGAAATATATTAGGAGATATCTGAAGAAAATAGATGGTTTTGAAGGAAAATTGTTGCTTTGCCAATACATCTGCACCTCACAGAGTAACATGCAAGATTCTAAAGTTGCATTTTAAAGTATGCTGCAACACGAGACTCTATAACTGCCAACCCCGAGAAGTGCACAGCAAACACGATCACGGTGTGTCTGGGTAAGATGACGTCTGTCAGGTTGCAAGATGGAATGAGTGACGGAGCTGAATCAGTGAAGGGACAGGATGCAGGGGAGATGACCGAAGCAGCGTTCTAATCCACAAACTTATTAGTTGTCACTTGAGCACAGAAACGAACCTGGTAAGTTCTAGCTCGAAAGAAGGCTTCTGGTCTTGGAACTCAAGTATATTCTTCAGATCATTTGAAGTTTCTGGTGAACCCAAGATTTATGTGTTTCTAAATGCGTGCCCTCCCTGATGGAAGAGATGGGGCTTTTCTGGCTCCCTATAGTGAAGTACAGGAGTAGAGGAACACAATTAAGAATAAAGAATTACAGCTGGGCAGAGGTGGCACACGCCTTTAATCCCAGCACTTGGGAGGCAGAGCCAGCCTGGTCTACAGAGCGAGATCCAGGACAGGCTCGAAAGCTACACAGAGAAACCCTGTCCCAAAAAACCAAATGAATGAATGAGTGAATGAATGAATGAATGAATAAATAAATAAATAAATAAGAATTAAGCCTATGAAACTGACAATTTTAAAAAACATCTCTTATTGTTCTCTTAAACTAAATGACCTAGTTAAAAAGATATGACTTGGAAAGACAGCACCAGTACCTGCACCCAATGTTTAAATTGCTTTTTTTCTCTCCAGTGAAAGCTGGCTGTTTGGTTTCTCTACCGAAGAATTTCTGAACTTAGCACCATGTCAGCTGGCTGCCTTAAGAATGTTGACCTTAATTCCCATTTAAGAGAGTGAAGGGTTAGGATTAATGTTTCTGTTTTATGCACATTACCTTTCAAAACCCTTTCCATTTACTCATAAAGAAGGCTTGGCAACTTTTCTTTCTTTCTTTTTCTTTTTCTTTTTGTCTTTTTTTTGCTATTGAATGTATTAAGACCAGATTATTTCCATCCTAAAAGTGTGATTAAATATATTTGTGGTTACTAAATAAGAAACCAAAAGAGCAAAGTGCAACGGTCTGTAATATAATGCAATAGACTACTTTATGGGATATATTTATAGGGAAGTTATTATAAGATTAGAAAGTATAGTGTTTACATTTAATTGTACTTTCTACAATGCAAGTTTTCATGAAAAAAATCCCTCTAAAAATGGCAAATAAATTAAATCAACATGCTTATGTGTGCTGTAAATTCTGTCTGGAGGTTACCATGCACTCCTGCAGGATCTGTCCTGCCCAGCACCATCCAAACACAGGTATGAATAAAAGTGGAAACCCAATCCACTGTTAGCTTGCTGGAGATGCCTGGGGTTTGAGTGTTCTCAGAAGCAGTACATGGATTAACAGTAGACACTCTTGAAGTGTCTGTGGCTCCAAACTATCTTTCATCAAACTGCCAAGAAGCACTTTCTTAAGAACACTCTCACAGACAGAAGTGGGCACAGAGTTACAAGACTGCTCTACTAGAGAATCAGCTTGAACTTACATCTCCCAGCTGGACCTTGCAAAGCAGTTAAACAGGCTTTGTTGCACTATTAGAAACTTCTGGAAGCTGGGGTATCATATGGTGCTCAGCAAAGAAAAACGTAAGAGCTTAATCCTTCTTTTGTGCAGCTCTGATATTTGGGATAACCTAAGGAACTATAACACCAGTCCCGTTTCTTTGTACAAAGGTGTAAAGGAAGCTGCGTTCTACATGGTCATTGGTTCTGTTCTGGTTTGGGGTTGTTTGGGTTTTTGTTTGTTTGTTTGTTTTGTTTTGTTTTGCTGGTTTGAAACAAGGTCTTACCATGTAACTATGACTGGATCTCAGAGAGATCCACTTGCCTCTGCCTCTGGTGCTGGGATTAAAAGCGTGCACACCATGGCTCTATTAGTTGAATTCTTTTTTAATGTCAAATTCCAAAATAGAGCTTTTGGGTAAAACCTAGCCCTGAAGTGCAAGAGCCTCCTGCACTAACACTACCAAATCAGTGTAGCTAGCTAGTGTCCCGCCACCATCCTGTCATTCCCCGGTGACAGGATCAATGTACTGATCCACATTTGTAGGGGTGGGGAGCGGACCATGTGCTCCAGCCAAACTCTCCCGGAGCACGGAGACAGGATGGTGTTTAGCATCTGGAATGTGTGATGGGAGGAGTAAATGGTAACACAGAGGAAAGCACCAATAACAATACCTACGGTCCCCGCTTGAGTCACATTGAAAGGGAAAACAGGAAAAGTGGAGAACAGGCCTGATAAGAGAAAATAAAGGGTCTGGTTTGTTTTCTGATGCAGATTCTCACTAAGAAGCCAAGGCTGACCTTCTCCACTGGAGATCTGTCTTCCTCTACATGCCGAACTCTGGAATCATCAACATGAGCCTCTACTCCCTGCTGTCAGTGCATGACATTTTAAGGTGTTCTGCGCTGATTTATATAATATATTATATTATAGTTATTGTCCCAGACTGCAGTCTAACTATATTAGTATGTCTTGCTATTTTGGAGACCAAGTCAGGAGAGACCAAAGAATACAGGAAAATCATATCTGGTTAATATTTCTACCCCATCAGATTCTGTACAAATAAACGACTATACTCTTTATAGGCAAATACTTCATGAGTATATTACTTATCAAAGCTATCATGTCTTTGCATTTTAAGATACAGAACATGTCACTGGAGGTGTAGCTCAGTGATAAACTGTTTGCCTTTCATGTACAAAACCGTAGATTTGATTCCTAGGCCCACAAAAAAAAAAGAAAAAAAGTAAAAATAAGAGGGGTGGAATAATTGAGAAACATCATAATTTTCTTCTATTTCTAAGCCTAATATTCTGTGCCTAAGTTTCTGCATATAACTCAAATTTTGCACATTGGGAAAGAGGTCTAAATTCACTCTCACCTTAGTCTACATATCAAGCGGCTAATAGAAAAAGACTGAAGACTGGTAAAGTCTAGAGATTTTCAAGAAAAAGTTTCAATATGGAAATACGTAAGTCCTCAAAGTTCTCATACATGAGAGATTATGAAGAGGTCGAGGGCAGAGGAAGATTTTCTTGGGAAAGTGAGAAGTTAAACTCAAACCTGATGAATGTCTAGAGAAGAATGGAAAAGACTTGATCATAGAAGGAATACATCTTAGAAGCCTGAGAGGAAAGACTGCTCATCTTCTGTTCATTCTATCCATGGCCTTCAGAAACCAGTAAGAAATATGATCAGGCCTGGCCAAACTGTGGCAGGTGTTTAGTGTTAGCTAAACAGAATTTAGATTTTATTTAATGGAAGAAAAGTATGAAATCCAAGGATATAGGTCCTTGATTCTGACTCTGGATTCTAACTAAAATCCCCAAATAGTTAAAATGTTACAAAGCTCCTGGAAATATTGCCTCCAGGCTGTCAACATGATATTTGTAGTTCCATGTGTCTGGGAAATAGAGCATTTCTGAAGTTGTTGAAATGGAATTAAGAAAATTTCTAATTTTAAAGCACGTATTCTCTCAGTGTTTCTAAAGGTCAGTCAAAATGTTCCTTTTTCTTCTACTATAGTCTCATCGGCTCAACTGTATTTCAAAGTACAGCTCATCACTAATTGCACAAATGCTTACAAGCAGAGTCCATTTTTAGCAGGTAATGAAGTGTAAGGATGAAGCTGAAATGATGCAATATGCCCTGTGTCTACCCTTACATAAATAAATAAAGACCATTTGTTTCATTTCACTTCAATACACACTTATGCAAGGGAATGTTCTATTTCTTTTGGCAGCCCTAAAAAAATTCTAAGTGTATATCAACATTTTTTTTAATGTTGAAATATAGCCTTCACTTGTCCTTTATTCCAAAATAACTATACATGAGACATACTGGATATTTTTGACTGCTTATTGAAGATGAACAGGCTGAGCCTTCTCTGACATTGGCATAAGTAAAGCAGGAAGCCAAGAGACTTCCAGCCATGATCTTCCTGGGATGAGTCCCTTGTGTGAGTGATGCAAAGCTTACTTATATATAGGAATAGATCATCCAACCCCACAGATTCCCTGGGACTTCTTAAAGAAAGCGTTGGAGGAGAAAATCAAAGATGGCTACTCAGTGAAGCATGTTAAAGTATTTTGACTTCTAGGGAAGTGAAAAGAGGGAAGAAGCAAAGGGAGAAACACAAACTAGACCTCATATTCAGTTCTTCTAATCCTCAGAGTATTCCTCCAGCCATGGTTCCTACAACTGTAGGAAACCGATGTCATGTTGCAAGTCAGTGGCAGAACCATGTTTAGCCCTAAAAACTCAGAGAGTCCGAAGTGCACTTATATAACCTTGGTGGGATAGTATCAAAAAAGGCCAGTGGATAGGATAGAATAAAAGATGATTCAATTATTATTATTTGTAAGTTTCAATAATGTTTTAGTTAGGTTGAATGAGCTTTAGTGCTTTCTTTTGAAGAAATCACATCAGTTGCCCAAATTGATGCCACTACATTGCTATGAAATGGTTTTAGGATGTCCCAAGAGAGCTGGCAGCCTGGCCAAGGGGACAAAGGGAAAAATATCCACTGAATTTCTTGCTGTAATGAGTCAATCTTGATAGTTCATGCTACAATGTGAGTTTTTTTTTCTATTTGAATGCTGAAGTTTAATTCAGATTGATTTGCAACTCAAAACAGGTTTTAGAACACTGAGATATGCTTTTTTTTAGTTTAAAAAATATGAAAAGTCTGTTTCTGTCTGTTGTTATTATGATTATGACATATCAATTATTTCAGAACTATAAACTCTCTCTAATCATGTTTACTCACAGTTTTTAAAAGACATACTTACAAAGGGAAGAAGATGCAAATTCCAATCTCCAGTGATCATCTTGTATATGAATTAAAGGTAATATTCAAAAGTCACTATCTCAACTATTCTAAAGAGGGAAAGTATGCATATTTATGTATCTATACATATATAGATAATATTATATATGATATATAGACACCATATATGCCTGTT
Organism: Peromyscus aztecus; assembly: GCA_902168405.1. Taxonomy (NCBI): domain Eukaryota; kingdom Metazoa; phylum Chordata; class Mammalia; order Rodentia; family Cricetidae; genus Peromyscus; species Peromyscus aztecus. The sequence continues at coordinate 65,397 of CABHPQ010152421.1, read as the reverse complement.
TGTACAATGTATATTGTACACATATAGTATTGTACATGTACAAATTCATTCAAGATTTCTGTAATCCTAAATATACTCATATATTTACTATATTTTCAACAGTTTTAAAATCATCCGACTTTATTTAGGGTATCTTATGAAAAATATAATGCTTAAAATATTGAAGGCAATGGTATTTGGGGATGAGGATTGTGAATATATGCCTTCACAGGAGGGATATAGTATCATCATAATTCTTTAGAATAATTAGAATAATTCTTTAGAATAATTCTTTAGAATTATTAATGGCTGGTGAGAATAAAATGAAGACCAGGTTTTAGTTCGTTTTGGTAATTTCCTAAGAAGACAGATGTGCATGATGTGTGTAATGCACACCTGGAGTGGAACATCCCAGGGCTGGCCCTGTTGTTATATCACAGACAAAAAAAAATGTCAGCTGGTTTACATGTCATGTTCTCATATCTTTTAAGTAGAACTATATGCACTTACTTCATAGGATGCCTTGAACATAAATAAATCACTATTTAGAAATTACTTAGTAAACTCAGTGTCAGGCATTGAGTAAGCAGTGTAGCACTGTTCATTGTGGCACGTGATATATATGATAGGCCCAAGATAGAAGACTGCCAATCTTATAGACAAAGAAACTGAGTCTAAGAAAGGATTTTTAAATAGACTCATTGAACATCAAAGACGGGTTAAACCTTTCACACACATAGCAGGTGTTTTATGTTCCCATGACAAGGTTATCTCTTTAGCTTTTACCAAGTAATCCAACAATCCCTGTTCTTGCCATACCAACTCTCCAATGTGCTTATTTGCATATGTATTTTTAACTTCATGTTACTTCATAGCAGGTACATTGACATATGATAAAGAAGCTGCTGATATTAAGAAAAAGTCAGTTTAATTCAACCTTTTGAACTCCCAAAAGCATTCAAATTGAATTAGCTTGTTGTTATTTTAAGAAAAAGAACATTTTATAAGAAAAAAGTGTGCCTTTCTAAGAAACCACTAACCAGATGGGGTCTTGAGATATCCCAAAGGGTTAGTGGTAAAATATGATGAAATATCTTACACACAAAAATCTAAGAAACTCTGTACACATGTCACAAATATGAATATTTTTTATAAAAAAATTGCAAATGTGCTTTATCATCAGATACCAGAGCCCTGGAATACCCTTGTTTTCAAACTGTGGTTTGAAAGAGAAAAAAATTACAAATAGTTAAAGAAACAAAACTTACTAGGAAAATGTTACTGCAATAATGATACCACGAACTTAAACATCATGCGAGATAATAAACTAATCGGTTTATAAATAAAGCAGAAAGAAGCTATAGAGGGAGGGGGAGGGGTGGGAGAGCAAGATGTAGGGTCAGGATGATGAGGGACAAAGGGAGAGGAGAATTAACGAAATCTAATTTTGTCTGTAAATTCCATAATGAAGCCTAATGTTATGTACACTAAATGCATTTTTAATAAAATAAAAAGTAGTGAATATATACAGGCCACATGAGGGCTGGGAAATGGCTTCATTGGTAAATTATTTATTGTACAATCATGAGGACAAGAGTTCAATCCCAAGCATTCAAATAAAAAAACCACGTGTGTTAGTCCAGGCTTATGACTTCAGGTCTGGGAGGGAAGGAAAGGAAGAACCTTGCTAAATCCAAGAGTTCCAGATCTGAGAGACCCTGCCACAGAAAAAGAAAAACTCTCCAAAACAAACAAACAAATAAATAAACAAACAAATAACCAAGACTAACAGGGAAAAAATAACCAAGAATGGTGTGATGGTCAATATCAACTGTCAATTTGATGAGAACTAGAATCCCCCAGCAGGAAGGAAACAGGCCTCTGGATATTTGAAGTGGAAGAGGAAGTATTACACACACAGACACACACACACACACACACATACACACACACACACACACAGACATACAAACGCATGCAGACATGCATACACACACACACGAGACATACACAACACATGCACACACACAGACATGTACATGCATATGCAGATACACACACACACAGTGGGTGGTACCATCTGGATAAGGATCCAAGACTGTATAAAAAGGATAAAGAAGGTTGAACACAAGCACTCAGTACTCTTTGCTTCTTGGCTGTGAGGTGCAGTGTGACCAGCTGCCTCAAGCTCCTGCCATGATGGCCTGTAACCTTGAACTGTGACCCCAAACAGGCCTTTGCTCCCTTCAGTTGCTTTTGTTACAGTATTTTATCACAGAGACTGGTAAAGTAACTAAGACGTATAGACATAGATGCCAGAGAGAGAACACCTGATGCTGCCCTGTGGTATACACACATGCATGTGCACCCGCACACACCTGTAGAAGCATACAAATATAAAAGTAAGTAAATGTTACATGCTCTGTTTGTCAGCCAATTTTTTTTCAATAGATACCTGATGGGTATTAGTTAGGTTCAAGCTTTCTCACTCTTTCTGTATGTCTCTCTCTCTTTGTCTACCTCCCTTTCTTTCTAAATATGTGTGTGTGCATGTGCACACATATGTATTGAAACACATAAATGATTAAATTCACTCATACAGATATGTATACATCATGTGAAAAAGATATTCCTGCCTAAATATTAGAAGCTACGTACTTGTTTTCACTTGTGCTGAAAACTTATTTATTCAAATTACATTTCAGTGTTGATGATGTATAGTGAGTGGCAGGTGTTTTTAAGACATGGACACAGCCAGCATGTGAGTTTACCTTCTATGATCATAGCTCCCTTTACGGAAGACTACTTAACTATGATCTGGTGGAAGGCCAATCCTTTCTTATTCTATCAAACACAAAATATGTCTCTAGGAGTGGACATATCATTCTTCTGAGATGAATTTTTATACTTCTCTCACCTACATGTATCTCTACTAGGTAAGTGAGAGAGAGCTACAGAACACAAAACACTAGTTCTTTTGTGCACACAAGTGACCTTGTGTGGGCCAGGAACATCCAAGTGCCCAACACTTACTCATTCCCGTTGTTTATAGAAGTAGTGTCTGTGTGTACTTAATGCTTTGTCATTAGCAGAATCAAAGCAAACATCTCTCTGCTGAGAACACTTCTTGGTCGAGATAGATTTTCCTGATGTTTGGGAAGTCCTGAAACTTAGTGCAGCAAAGTTGGACTCCTCCTGATCCTGGTTTCCTTGGTGTTTTAATTTCATCTCCTATTGGGCAGCTTTTTGTTTTATGTCGTTGGGCAGATGGCCATTGGCTCTTTTTCTGGTTTTTCTTGGAAGTTTCTTCAAATGGCTGCAGATTATTTCAATGAACTTTTTTTTTTTTATCATGCTCCCTTCACTTAATTTGGTATTTGGAGAGTTCCAAGTCAAACAAAAATTTCAGGCAAAATGCTAAGAGAGAAAAACCTTGAATTCAAATCAGCAGGACCTAAAAGCAACACTGAGTGCTGGGAACTTTCCCAGACTGGCCCTATGAGTCTCTGATAGGCAGCTGTGACATTACCTGTCAATGTTTGCTTCTCCAGAGGTTCCCAGGAACTACTCCTGCTTACTGAGCCCTTGGTTATAGCCAAGAGCTTGAGTAATTGGATATCTCTGAAGAGATGTAGATGCCCTCGTGAGAGCGCCTTGCTGGGTCTTGGCAGAAGCATGGGGGCAGCCCCAAAGAGGAATTACACTGGCGAAGACTTCTGAATTCTCTCTTTGTGAAACCCCATCTCCTTTGTTCCTTGCTTCTGGCAAACTGAGAACATCCTGAGAATGGGTCAAGGGTCTTGCAAAGGAATCCCTGCTGGCAAGATTAAATCACATTTCCAAAAGCCAACTGCAACATTTTTCCATGTCAGACTAGGACGTTATGACAACTGGGTATTGAGGTGGCCACATGACAAGAATGGTAGATGGGACAGTACTTTTCCAAAGCAAAGTGTGTCCTGTAAGGTGTAATAAGCTTTGTAAACTTAACTAAAGTTCATGATGCTATATTGGACATCCCAACATTTTTCCTGCTCTTTGCCTGTTCCTCCTTATAAAAATTACATGTGTATGTATTTGTATGTATAAATATGATGATATTATGAAGAAATCTTTATCTTATGCTTGTCTCACATATATGTTTCTCTGCCAAGTGTGGCACAGCCACAAAACACAAAACATCATGTCTGACTGACTCAGCATAGTGACGTCAAAGATAAGTGTTTAGTAATCTTAAAAAGCCTTGAGGCTTGATAATGATGGCAATTTCTAGTGTACATTATTTGATTTCTTTACTTACTTCCCCCTACATTTTGAAGTAGACAAGAGAGATGCTGACTTGTTAGTTCAGACAGGAAAAATAGAGAGAGAACTTGATTTTTCAAATTACATGGAAACTAAAGGAACTTATTTGGCAGAGTTTATTAAACTTTTGCTTCCCTATATTTTAGCCCTTTCTTTCAACAAAGCAGATAAAATAACACAGGGTAGTATATGTGAACTCCATGTGTTAATTATGAGCATCCAACTCAAGGTGAAGCACGTTTGACTGTGATAGGTATCATGAGACAGATCTGTTCTGATTGTCCATGGGTTGGAGCGGGTGCCATGTTCTCAGTTGTTATGGATGAGCTCCACGGCCAAACATTAACACAGATCTGACAATTCTGTGCTAAGATGCTGGCTATTTGGAAAATATGATCCTATTTACAGAATTCCTCATTCTCTGTAGTAAAAACACTGCCACCACGACAGATTTCTAGATACCAATTGATGTCACTAAACATAGAGTGAGGAAAAGATATACATAGTCGGTTCCTGTGATCCCAGGCCACCCAATTGTATGGATACCTGGACTTAAGAGGCATCTTAGACATAATATACCCTAAACATCTCATTTTTGGAAGGATGACATGAGTCTTAGAGGTGGGACCATTTATTTAAAGCCAAGTAAGGATGGTCAAGCTGGGATTGGTACTCTACATTTTTCCTAATTCAGGACTTTCTTTTACATTAAAGTTTAACTTATCAATCTGCTTATACTGGTTAAAACCACAAAGTATAGAATGAATCAATATATTTTAATATAGAAGAGTATATTTCAATCCTAATGACAACAATAAACAATCATTGGCTATATTTTAAGAATAGAAATGTAAGCTAATATATTTAGACAGAAAGCAGTATATACTGAAAACTATCTTTACTTCTTCCTAACTTAGGTGATTTGAATTAGAATAGCCACTATAGGATCATGTGTTTGAATACCTGGCCCCCAGTTGGTGGAACTGTTTAAGAATGATTAGAAGATGTGTCCTTGTTGGAGGCGATATGTCACTGGAGGCCAGCTGTGAGGTTTCAAAATCCCACACCACTCTCAAATGGCCCTCTCTGCCTTGTGCTTGTGAGTCAAGAGGTAAAGCTCTCAGCTACTCTAGCTCCGTGCCTTTCTGCCTGCTGCCATGTTCCCTGTCATGGACTCTAACCCTCTGTTTGGTCAGTTTATATTGCTGTGAAGAAATGCCATGACCACAGCAACTCTTATAAAAGAGAACATTTCATCGCAGCTGGCTGACAGTGTCAGAGGTTTGTATTGTCATAGCAGGAAGCCTGGTGGCACACTGGTAGACATGGTGCTAACGAAGTAGCTGAGAGTTCTACACCTAAATCCACAGGCAGCAGGAAGAGAGGGCTACTGGAACCTGGCTTGGATTTTTTTGAACCCTCAAAGCCCAAAGCCTACCCCTGGCTACACACTTTCTCCAACAAGGCACACTTCCTAATTCTTTTAAATAGTGCCACTCTCTCTTTACTAAGCATCCAAATATATGTGGCTGTGGGAGCCATTCACATTTAAACCACCACACCCTTGAAACTGCAAACCCGAAAAAAACTTTCTTCTATATGTTACCTTGGTCGTGGTACCTTATCACAGCAATAGAAAATTAACTAAAGACATTATTGCTCTTACCTCTTCACATTTTCTTTGTCATGAAAATTCAGTGCTGTGGGATGTTCTGTATGGCAAATGTGTTGCTAATAAAACACTGATTGGCCTGTGGCTAGGCAGGAAGTGCAGGCGGGACTAACAGAGAGAATTAAAAGAACAGGAAGGCAGAGGGAGGCTCTGCCAGCCGCCACCAGGACAAGCAGCTTGTAAAGATGCCAGTAAGCCACGAGCCATGTGGCAAGGTATAGATTTATAGAAATGGATTGATATAAGATATAAGGACAGTTAGCAAGAAGCCTGCTACGGCCATACAGTTTGTAAGCAATGTAAGTCTCTGTGTTTACTTGGTTGGGTCTGAGTGGCTGTGGGACTGGCAGGTGAAAGAGATTTATCCTGACCGTGGGCCAGGCAGGAAAACTCTAGCTACAATTCAGGGTTGAAATAAGTACTATCCAGAAATTAGTTACTATCCAGGAAAAATAAATTTCATATTCCTCCATGTTGAATCACGGTGTACCATCAGAGATTTTTGATATTGCTGACTGGGTCAGTACAGGACATCTCATACTTTTATGACCTTCAGAGGTAAAAATCTAACACAAACATCCCAATTTCTCTACAGCAATGGTACTAAAGTACAATTTATAGGATCCAAAGACATTCCAAGTCCCCTTAGGTGCATCTACAAACTCAAAATTATTTATTAAGTTAAAATTAGGATGTTATTTACCCTTTCTCTTGTGTTAACACCTGCTCTGATAGTGCAAAACCTGAAGTGGGTTAAACTGTTATCTTACATCAAATTAAAGCATTGTCACCCCTTGGTGTCACCTAACATTCTCCACCACCACAAAACTGAAGTTGAGAAAAAAAAGTTAAAGAATCTGTTTTGTTTTAAGAATGCCATTTGGGTTAATATACTAATCATGGCCAGAGACATAGTCAGAGAGTAAAGAAGCCAACAGAGAAGGTGTCCAACAAGCATAGACTCATGAGTGTCTGAGCCAGGAAACATGATTCAAAGAAAAATTCGGAGAACTGGGTAGGTAGGGAGTTGAGACTGTAAGAGTTGAGAAGCACCATATACTTGCCATAACCAGAGCAGAAGGCAAGCTTGGCAAGTTAAGTAGCCATAGCTGAATCACAAAAACAGTTCAACTGAGCTTTTGGACAGCCAGCACACATGCACTGTTGGACCAGATCCCACATTTACTGTAGCAGTAACCCTGGCAGCACCAAGTCACACAGCAAGTGCTGTGGGGGACGTGAGGAGGCACTACTAAGCTTCCTACCTCAGTCAGAATAATTTGAATCTCCTCATCGGGGAGTTCTTGTTAACTTACACCTCCTCTAAGTAAGAATCCCAGACATTTTGAAAGCTACTCAGCCTGAGGAGACATCTAAGGAGGACAAACCAATCATTCAACCTTCCAGAGACAGTATTAGACTATCAGAGGAACCCAGAGATTTATTTATTTGTAAAGAGTTGGAAGACTAAGATGTGTTTGGGAAAGAAGGCTGAAGCTTTCTCTTGAAGTGGCCTTTGCCTATCAAGCATGGCGTTTCACATTAGGGTGTTTAGTTGGAAAGTGCTGTCGGAGCTAAAGAGGATGTGGGTGGGAGTGGGTGGTTGCCACAGGCCTCACATGGCACCTCATCTTTCTATAATTTAAATGACATTTTCAGAAGGGGGTAATTTAAGCCATCAGTAATTGATACTGTTCGCCCATAGTTGCTGTTAAGAATGAACAAAGAACATTCCCATTGCACATGCGGTATCATAATTAAGGGTGTCCGTGATCTCTAGAAAAGGACATTCAAAATGGTTTCTGTTTGATGAGCTGTGCATGGCATACCACAGCAGGAGAGTCAGAAGTCTGGAATTTAGGGTTCAGCTTTATATTTGGCCTTTTAAAGTACTATATTGTATATGTGTGTATATGCAGGTACCCACTTGTGTGCAAGGACACATATACAAACATGTGGATGCTAGAGGTCAGCTTTAGGTGTCATTCTCCACATTCTCCAGAGGACAAGTTGAAGCAGTTAGTTCTTTCCTTCAACCATGTTAGTCCTAGGGATCAAACTAATCAGGCTAGGTGGTAAGTACTTTTGCTCACTGGGCCATCTTACTGGCCTTTACTATGTTACTCTTCGATGGGTATTTATTTACCTTAAAAACCATTTATCAGATATTGTTATGATTTATATGAGGTATCTCCCAAAACAGCTCATGTGTTGAAAGACTGGGCGCTAAATGGTAGATCTAATCATGGATCTAATCACTGAGAGGTGATTAGAACATGGTGGATCTGACTTAACCAATGAATTAATCCGTTGAGGAATCATAATTCGATGACGTCATTGAGAAATGATGGGGACTTTTGGAGGTGGGGTCCAGTTGGAGGAAGTAAGTAATTTAAGGCTTGTGTCTCATTCTGAGTCCCTTCCTGTGGTCCTGATTCCCAGCTCCCATGAACTAAGCAGTTTTACTCTACAACACCCTTATACCACGTTCTCTTTCACTACATACTCAGAAACAGTAGAGCCATCGGATCTGCCACAAATTGAACTTTTCTTCTTAAAATGCGTTCCCTCAGATATTTATAACTATCGCAAAATAACAACAAAACAGACACCAAACATGTGCCAGATATTGTGCTAGATGTGAGGTTTTAAAAATGAATGAGGTCTCTTTTAAGAATTCATAGTTTAATGTAGGGATAAATTGACACAAAGAAGAGAAAGATCCAGAGTTGCAATATATGAACAGTACTACGGAAACAGAAGTAAGGGAACCTGGGGGATTAGGAAAATGTTCAGAGAAAGGGTGAGTGTTAAAGAAAACCATGAATAAGGTAACTAGAGGACGGGAAAGGAGCACGATACCGATTATAGGTACTGAGCATCCATCATTGATATAATGACATGAAGATACCCTCATGCCCGCTGTCCTTTGCCCTGATCCTTAGTACAGTGTAGCAGGAATCTTAAAAAGGTCGTATTAATAAAATCAAACCTGAGGCCAGGTATTGGGTTAAAGCTGGAAGATCAGAGAAGCAGAACAAGCCACAGCTACCTCACCTCGCCAGTTCCTCAGCTGATCCTGTTTCCTCAGACTGGATGCCTCTCAGCTGAACTGTGCTGCTCAAAGCCTAAAAGCTTAACCAGGCTCTAGTTCCTGGTCCTCATGCCTTAAATACCTTTCTGCTTCCTGCCATCACTTCCTGGGATTAAAGGCATGAGTCACAATGCCTGGCTGTTTCCAGTGTGGCCTTGAACTCACAGAGATCCAGATAGATCTCTGCCTCTGGAATGCTAGGATTAAAGGCGTGTGCTACCATTGCCTAACCTCTATGTTTAGTATTGTGGCTGTTCTATTCTCTGACCCCCAGATAAGTTTATTGGGGTGCACAATATATCAACCACAGTACAGTGATGTGGCAAGGGAGTTTCTAAAGTATTAGAATAAATTTTTCTGTTGAGCTCATTGGTAAGCATCAATGGTAGAAGTAGTTTCACCAAACATTGGCATATACCTTCCTGTGTACACTGCAAAACCTCGAGTTTCCAAAACTCTCAAATACATTATTCTTAAGCCAACATGGTATGTGATAGTTGGTAATTCCTTGAAGGTATTATAATTTTACCATTAGTTATTTTTCCACAATCTCGAGGAAGGGTAAATTTTGGATAAAAGCACTGAACAGAATAACTGTAGAAAAAAAGCTCAAGTTTATTGGTTGTCTACAGCTACTCTTCAGAGACGGTTCTAAGTACAATTATAATTAAAATTCTCCTTTACTTTTTCCTCATTGAAAAACAAAACCTAAATTTTTATCTTTCACATAACAGTAAGAAAAACCTACAATCTCAATTCCTTTTTTAACTTTGCTGCCTTAAAGAGTATCCTTAAAGAGTATAGAATGTTAAATGTTATTTTTGTCCTATGTAACAAGATGGATTGATATAATTATTAGTGATTTATTTCTTTAAAGCTTTATTCAGCTTATACAAGTGGGAGATTCTCTTTTAACTTTTGAGGACACAGTTTCCTACTGTAGTTCAGGCTGTCAATGAGTTCACTGTGTAGACAGGCTGGCCCCAAACTCACTGCAGAGATGCCCCTGCTTCAGCCTTCCTAGTGCTGAGATTGTAGGTATAACCATCATATCTGGCTACAAAGTGAAAGTTTTTTCAATAGAAATCTATTTGTATTTTATGGCCTGGTTTCTAGAATCTGCATGGAAATCATAATTGTTCATAAAAATAGAAACACCAACTTTGGTAAAATTCTGGAAAGAAAGCACTATACACTGGCCAATGACCAGCGCACTAAGGAAGTGGCGAGTTCTATTTTGAAACAGAAATATTTTCTGTATCTCTCTCCAAAAAGCACATTAGTTCAGTTGTCACTTGAACACACAAACTCCATGTCTGCATTTCCTTCACAGCAGTCTCATGGACTCTACACAGCAGACAGAACAGGATATAACACTGAAAACTTTTTCTCAGTGTACAGCCTGGAACCTGTACAGAGCTGGAGGCAGCAACCCTCTGTAGCAAGCTTTCCGTATTTTATGGATCAAATGACCACAGGCAGGCTCCTGTCGTCTCTTTGATGTACATATTAGTTCCTTTCATCGTGGTTGTGACAACATATCTCAGGGAAAGAACAACTAAAGGGAGAAGGGTTGACTTTGGCTCGTGTTTTGGGGGCACAGTCTGGCATGGCAGGAAAGGCTTTTCTGACAGGATAATGAGACAGCTGCCCATGTTGAGTTCACCCTTTAGAAGCAGAGAGAGACGAATGTTGGGGCTTCACTTGTTTTCTTCTTTATTTACTTTGAGACCCCAGCACATGGGAGACTGCCACAGAATTTAGAGTGAGTCCCCCCTCCCCAGTGAGACCTCTCTGGAAATCTCTCAGAGACACACCTGAAGGTGTGTTTTGTAGGTGAATCTAAATCCATGAAGATGACAATGAGACGAGGGAGAGGGCTCAGTGGCTAAAGCCTTACCATAAAACCACAAAGACCTGAGGCTAAATTCTTAGAACACACTTTCAGTCAGGCACAATACCATGCATCTATATTTTCAATGTTTCTACATCCATATAAGAGGTAGAGGGAGGCAGGATATTCCTCTGAAAGCGAAAGGACCACCTACATTGGAGTAGGCAGTGGAGAACAACAAAATGACATTGTCTCAAACAAGGTGGAAGGTAGGGACTAATACTTCAGGCTGACCCCTGGCCTCCACATTTGTCATGGCATGCACATGGCATGTACACAAACACAAATGAGCACATGCACGCATGCACATATGTAAGCACACACAATAGAAATCACACACCTATATAAAATGTAAGAGTGAAGATTAACTATTACGTGAAATAATGGAGTCGTCCTGTGCAGTGCATTTAAAATCATTCTGCACTGTGGTCAACAGAAGTTCTCCATAATTTCTCCGCTTGTTTTGCTGACTTGAGTCAAAGTAGATGCCTGCGCAATGGCAATGAATCAATTCATAGGTCACAGCAGACACTAGGAATTCAGATGTGCTAAGTGAACCCACTTCCTGTCAGTCATAACAACTCAGCCTTCAAATGACTCTAGTCTAGAAAAACAACGTGCTCTCAAAAATGGAGCACTTCCTCCTGGAAAACTGCGCTGTTGCTTGTTTGTTGGTTGTTGTCAACTTGACACAAACCTAGACACATCTGAGAAGAAAAAGCTAAATTGAAAGACAGCTTCCAACAGATTTCCTGCAGAAAGTCTGTAGAGTATTTTCCTGAGTAATGATTGGTATGCGAAGGCCCAGCACACTGTGAGAGGTACAACCCTGAGCAGATTAGTCCTGGCTTACATAGGAGAGCACGGTGAGCATATTATGAGAAACAAGTCAGTAATCATCATTCCTCCATGGCTTCTGCTTCAGTTCCTGCCTCCAGACTCCTGCCTTGAGTTTATACCTTGGATTCTCTCAATGGCCTGTGACCCAGGATATGTAAGCCAAATAAACCTTTTCTTCCCTATGTAGCTTTTGGTCTTTGTTGCAGCAATAGAAATCTAACTGTGGCAAAAACTAAGTCATGATCACATTGTTACTTTCAAACATCATTTCTAGGAGGGCTTCCCTTTCCTCTTTGTCTATTTTATGAGCTGGTTCTGATCACAGCAAAGTCTACATGCTCTCTTTATTCAGAATCAGTCCTTGAGTTTTTAGAAAGTGAGATCTGCATGAAAATCATGTTTCAGCTCAGTTATACAAAGTCAGGTTGGCCCTGACAATAAAGGAAAGAATCCTTCTGCAGGAGACTAGGAGTATGAATTTGATATGCAAAGCAATTATACTTCATAATAATGGATGTAACAGAACCTCAACAGGACAGCAATTAAAGAGAATTCTTAGTGTCTAGTAGATCCTTTGCAAATCCCTCACTGGGGACTTTTCACATCCTCTCCAGACTGGATAGCCCACTTAATTTTCCAGAACATCTTTTGTCTGTTTAGCTTACAACAAATCCAAACAGAAGAAGATAACATACAAAAAAATTTTACATAGTGCCAAAGTAAATACCTTGTTCAAGAACAGGAATTTGTAGCTCTTCAAAACATGTGTGTGTGTGTGTGTGTGTGCACGCGCACACACACACACACACACACATAGAGAGAGAGAGAGAGAGAGAGAGAGAGAGAGAGAGAGAGAGAGAGAAAGAGAGAGAGAGAATGATTGTGGTTATTTCTTTCATCTAAAAATAACTCTAACCAGGCAATATTACCAGGGTATTATAATATCTCTCAGCATATGACTTTGTGCTTTGTTTTATATTTTTAAAAACTTAAGGATGTAGCAAGCATTTTGAGAAGTATAATATCTTATACTTCCAACTACTTTCCAAATGTGTAACCATTTACAAATCTCAAAGCCTTTAAAATCAAAACTCAGTACCAACATTCCCTTTAAGGCTAACCAGTCAAATGTGCCATAAAGCAAACTTCCCAAAATAATTTTGAACACATTGCCATACCATTCAATAATTTTTAGAGCTCCGTGTTTTTTCTCTTATGTTCAGAAAATGAATTTTTACTTGAAACTACTTTTAAAATATGTATTAGACATAGGTCTGAGATGGATGGAAGAGAGTATGCTGGACTTTCACTTATAATAGGATATGCGTTTGTCTATGATCAGAAAGAACTTGGACCCCCCCCCCCCCAGTTCACTGGATTTCAAACTTGTAGGCTGAATGCTCTGAAACTTCTCTTGTAGTAAGTGCGGCTATTCAGGTGAGTGGTACAGCTGCTGTCCTGAATTGCACAAGGTGGTTTATCATGTTGTTATTATCCTACGTGGCAATCAAGATCGAATGTGGCATTTGATGTATGTGTGATAGAAGATTAACCATCAAAGGATTCCTCAGACATAGTATGTAGAAAGGCCAGGAGAGAATCCTATTATTTATTTTACAAACAGGACAAGCAATTCTGTTCACTAATATTGCAAATATTTTTTAAGTAACAACTCATATGATTATCAGGATGAACCCCTGAGGTAGGTACTCTTTCATATTGACATGTAGAAGAAATGAGATAGATTCTCTTCTATATTGACATATAGATGAAATGAGGTAGGTGGTCTTCTTTATTAACATATAGAAGAAATGAGGTAGGTAGTCTTCTATATTAACATATAGAAGAAATGAGGTCATAGAGAGATTCAGAAACTTATTCACAGATCTAGGAGCCAGATTAGGTAGAATCTGACCCCAGCAAGTCTGGCTCCAGAATCTGTTCTCTGCTACATCTGTCCTTTATTGCTCACACTATTAGAATAGATGGCAAGAACAAAAGGTCTCTTGTTCAGAGTTCAAATGTGTAATATTCACCACTACTTTAAAAAATAGAATACATTTTGAATTGGCTTATCAATCACCTGGGATCATTGCAATGAATTTCTCTTAATTAAAGAGTAAAATGTTATTAAAGAATAATTTTACTTGCAAACATAGTTGTGAAAATCCAGATTTGGGTCTATGGCTGTGGTCCAAAATGTTATGCATATTCAACACTCAGTTCTCCCATGATACTGTGGACTAGTTCTGCTGGGCATGGTGGAAAAAGCTTGATAGTATTTGTGACAGTTGATTCATTGTCAATTGTCCCAAATAACTTAGAAGCTTGGCCAAAGCTTTTTGTTTCCCCATTAATCCTTTACTAAGTTCAAAATGTATATTTTCTCAGGATAAAATGTATATTGCCTCATAGATATTTTTAAGCAATAATAATTTTCTTCACTTAACACCCTTGAGTTACCTACTTGACATCCTGGTGTGCATAACCCCACAACTTTCTCTATTTGCATAAAACACAAACATTTACATGTTAATTTACATATGCTTTCTATTTTATGAAGGTGAAATTACACTATGAAAATTACTGTACAGCAAAATTTAATTAAAAGAACATAGGCAATATTATCCAAATAAAATATTAGACAACAATCCATTCTTTCATGGTATATGATGTTTCAAAATGTAAATGTATCTCAATTTGCTCTGCTTTACTCTAGAAAACTTTGGCTTGTCATTTGCCTTAAACAATCTTTTCTTCTGTCTGAGTTTCTGTCCCCATTGCTGTCATTATACTCTGACAAGTGCAACTTAAGAGAGAAAGGTTTATTTTAGCTTATAGTTCAAGGTATCACCAGTCCATCATGGCATGGAAGTCACAGCAGCAAGATCATGAACGCAGCTGATCCAATGGCATTCAAAATCAAGAGCAACATACGCATACTATTTCTCAACTCTCCTTTTTACCTTAGACTGTCCAGGATCTCTAGCCTGGGAAATGCTTCCATGTGCAATTAAAACAGGTCTTGCATGAGTCAATGTAATCAGAACGTGTCCACAGACATGCCCAGAGACCTCTCTTCCAAATGACTCCAGATCACCATAATCCCACAGTTAACATGAGCCATCCCAACACTGTAAATATGATTGAAAGTATTCTTGCATAAAATCATGTGAGTACTAGTAGTCTAATTCTCATAGGAGATAGTCCTCAAATGGTTTTTAAAAGTTCAATTTTGCCAACTTATTTTAAAACTAATAGAAACCATTTGTACCCATCATGATGTGTTAATATGTATCTTTCCACTCATATTTGAAACACCACATGTTATTACTTCTCTTTAAGAAGTGGCCAATATGATGGAAGAAAAAAATATATTTTATTCTTATTTCAATTTCTATTTTGACTAATAATGAGGATGAACTGCTTATCACCTATTGAGGTTACAAATTTACTGAGATGGTGCTATTACTATCATATTATTACCATGATTACTTTTCTCATATATTTCTGTGCATTTTTGTATAGGAAAGATATAAGTCGTTGTCATGATTCTCTACTTTCTTTTCCTTCTTTCCTTCTTTCCTTCTTTC
>CABHPQ010152421.1:0-50010 GCA_902168405.1 Peromyscus aztecus | reverse complement strand
CTTTCTTTCTTTCTTTCTTTCTTTCTTTCTTTCTTTCTTTCTTTCTTGCTGTGGGATGTCCTGTATGCTGTAAATGTGTGTTGCTATGATTGATTGATAAATAAAATGCTGATTGACCAGTAGCCAGGCAGGAAAGATAGTGTAGGTGGGACAAGGAGGAGGAGAATTCTGGGAGGTGGAAGGCTGAAGCAGGGAGATGCTGCCAGCCACTGCAATGAGGAGCAGGATGTAAAGCACCGGTAAGTTACGAGCCACGTGGAAAGGTATAGATTACTAGAAATGGGTTAATTTAAGATATAAGAACAGATAGCAAGAAGCCTGCCATAGCCATACAGTTTATAAGTAATATATGTCTCTGTGTGTTTAATTGGGCTACAGGAGCCGGGTGGACACAGGAATACTCCAGTTACACTTTCTTTTTTGGGGGAGGGGAGGTTTCTCTGTGTAGTTTTGGTGTCTGTCCTGAATCTTGCTCTGTAGACCAGGCTGGCCTCGAACTCATAGAGATCTACCTGGCTCTGCCTTCCAAGTGCTGGGACTAAAGGCGTGCACCACCACCACCTAGCCACTTTCTTTTCTTTGTATTGTATTTCTATGCAAAGGGTATATATGTTTAGCATGTGTGCTTTTTTAGTTTTCCAGGAACAATTTCTATACTCTTATTTTTCTCCAAAACACTTATATAATATATGAACATTTTAAATTTCAGACTCTCTGCACTTCGTGTGATTGGTGGGAGATAGTTGTAAATGCCCATGGAAATAGAATTGATTCCCCTAGGCTATCTACTTGTATATTATTCTTAATTTAATTAAATGTTGCTTTTGCCATATAGCAATTTCTTATATGTACATATTTCTGATCGTTTTATCTAATTGCATTGATTATTCTATCTAGAACAAACCCAGACTTCATTGTTTAACTCAAAACAGTTGTATGGGGGATACTTTCAGCTCTACTCTTCATGAGATAGGTAGAGCCTCTTTCTAGGGACAGTCTCTATTTGAATAAGTTATACCCAGGTAGAGAAGAGGCTATTTTCCAAGTCAGGAAATGCAAAATGATATTTTCACACGAGCCACATTTTTTCTTCCCACCATTACTTGTTGATCTCTTAACATTTTAACTTGTAATATTATTACATTCTTAATCAAATCTGAGTGTGACCCTTCTACAAACAATAAGGACTTAACATAGATCAGTATTACCAAGATCTTAGGCTGGAGATTGACAGCATGGCATCATGAGGGACTTTTTCAGTACTTGGAGATATTCTGTGGCTTAACTGCACTACAGGTTAAACAGCCATATTTGTTTGTTATCACCAAAGGTTGTTTAAGAAGGAAGGCTGTATGTACTGTACAATATACAGTATATGCTAATGCTAGCTCAGTAAATCTGACTTTTTAAAGTCTTTTAAGTTTAAAATGTGAGCCTTTGGAACAGATTTAGCACAACCTGTTTCTTGAAAACCAAGAGCAAAATCCTAAATAAAAGGTCATTGACTCCTACCACTGTTAAATGATTCACATTTGACCTGGTTTAAGTCTACTATGGCTGTGGAAAGCATTCATCTGAGGAGAAAAATCACTCACTATTATGCAAGTTTGCAGAGTTTATTATAGTGTCCAGCAAGCGCTCTTTGAGCTGTGCAAGTTATCACTATTTCCCTGAAGTTAGATCTCAGAGCAGATCACTGATACTCAGGAGCATCACCAGCAGTAATTTCCCACTTGAGAAAACAGAGTGAACATGGGCCTGACTGATGGAGCCACAGAAGAAGCAATCTTATTCTTTCTCTGCTTTGATTGGCTCGTTGTAAGGAAATGCTTCTCTAAGTTGACTCTTTCTAGAGAATCTATGCAGGAACTGGGGCTGTCTTTCATCAACCAGAGTCCAGAGGCAAGGGAAGATAAATGCATATTTCTTCAAGAGAGGCCCAGGCTCTGTCCCTGATAGACAGCAGGCAAGTTTGGCATGGTGACCTATTCAAATAGCTCTTCTGGGCCCCAGATCTAGTGTTATCTGGGTTTATCCAGGAGGAGTTTGCTTTCAGAGTGGGGGGAAGGAGGGGTACTACAGGAGAAGTTTAGGGGCTATCATGACGAAGTGCCTGTTTTATCTCACTTGTGAAAATGTAGCCTATTTGGAGATAGAATGATAGGACCCATCTTGAGCTAACAGATTAACAGTAATGCCTTCAGCCTCTTATCCAAAGTGCAGAATACATATGTATGTTTTGTTTTGTTTTTTTATTCCTCAAACTATTCCTGTCTTCAGGATGGTTTTGCTAAGCTGGTTCTGCCGTGTTTAATACTTGTACAAATTTTTAAATTCATCATGTGGAAAGGATAACATCATTTTATAGCAATATGGAATATTAATGACCCATTAACAAAGTAATATCTCTTCTTAGAGCTCCCTGTTGGATCCTCCCAAAAAGCCCAGGAAATATTACATTTGACAAATTTGTCTGGCTATTTCTTACAAGTGGGAACTCTCTACAGACTAAAGACCATCTAGATGATATTAATGATAAACATTGAAGAAATAAATATCATAAGGAAAGAGAGAGGACAACTCTAAAAGCTGAAACTGTTGAGAGCAGAGTGAGCTCTTTTCTGAAGGGCATCTGAAGAATGTCTTAAGCTGAGCCTGCGTGCTTCCTTCTGATGTTCATCCAAGTACTCATGACCTCTCAGCATCTGCAGACTGCTACCTGGGATGCAGGGAGGGACCTCATGTGGGGCTGGAGAACTGGACAGCGACCTCGAAGATTTCTCCCGTTTTTATGTTGTTGTTTTTTTAAATTCCACTTTCCACATTTTTTATTTAAGATCTCCAGGAGGTTGAGAGGGCTGGAGAGATAGCTCAGTGATTAAAGAGTGCTTGCTATGTCCTGAATTCAGATCCCAGCACCCGTGTCACAAGCTGGTAACCCCAGCACTGTGGAAGGAGAAGACAGGAGGATCAGCAGGGCTTGTTGGATACTAGTCTAGCCAAATGAAACAGTGTCAGGTTCAGGGAAAAGGCAGAGAGTGATACAGGAAGATTTCCTCTGGTCTCTATTCATACACACACACACACACACACACACACACACACAGAGTGGGGGGAGGGAGAAAGAGAAAGAGAATCTCTTATAGAGGGTACTAGAACATTCATAATAATTCAGTACTTTATAATATTAAGTTCTACTGAGTAATTTCTCATAATACCATTGTGCCAATTAAAATGATAGTAAGCACTTGTATATCAATTGATATGAAAGTCATAACAAAAAATGGAAGATTCAAGTATTTCTTTCTTTTAATGTTTAACTTTGATTCAAGATATCAATAGGGGCATTTCATAATATCTACAACCAAAAATATGTCACTACTTCTGTAAGTGAGGAAAAAAACTAAAAACATGGATAATAATACTTAGATTTCTTTGAAACATGCCATATTTATTTAAATTACTTCCCCAGTTACAGCTTTTAAAAATATATGAAGAGATTAAACACCAGTTATGATCATTTGTTGCCTTTGTAGAGGGCCTGGGTTCAGTTGCTAGTACCTGTTTAGTGGCTTTCAACCATAAATAGCTTCAGTCTCAAGGGAACCAGCATCCTCTTGTGCACATGCACTCACACAGGGAAAACAGCCATATACAAAAATGATAAATCTTTTATAAAGCATATATAAAATTGATAATTCTCATCGGGAAGAAAACAATAATAGGTTAAAAAAAAGCCAGGCTGTACTTCCCACTTTTGAGTGCCCAGACCTGGAAGCAAGATTAAAGAATTGATCTCAGGGTGTCATCAAGGAAATTTTCTTCTTTATTCTTTAAGGAACACTCTCATTCTATAATACTTGTATAGGAAACAGCATTGTAGTTACACTTTCAGAAAATGTGTTCTGATATGATACACTTCAGAGACTACATACTCCAAAGCTAATGTTCCTTTCTGACAGACTGTCATCTATTTACGCCCAAGGTAGCTCTGTGGTAAATGTGTAATCATCAACTAGTGAGCCAGGAGAAACTAGCTCTTGTCTACTCTGGAGATATTGTAAGAGGTTCAGAGATAGACCAAATACTATGCTGGGTAACTCAGGAGACATTTGTCTGTCTTTAGTATTACTGTCCTATCACATGGACAAATTATTTTTTACTCATCTCTGCATTTTATCTCCTTTAGATATTGCATTTAAGTAGAGAATCTCAACCAAGAAATAACAATAAAAATCCGTGAACTCAGAGCAGCAATAGCTTCCTGCTTAATACATGCCCAATAATGGACCCATCAACAATCCTTCTTGGATAATGGAGAGGGAGCTCATAAGGCCCCACCCCTCCTTGAAGAGCTATGGGTAGACAGTGATTGTTAGGAGAGGGGGACTTTATAATACCCAGTGGTGGTGCCACTTATAAGTCTCCATTACGCAAGTGCTCACTCAGGTACATTAATGAAATGGAACAAGAAGACATGAAAGTAGGAGTGGGAAGAGGGGACCCAGTGCGAGCAGGAATATGAGTGAATAACAAGAGGGGACGTGTTAAAGTGCATTATTAAGATATTATGAAGAATAAATAATTTGGAAATGTTACAGCATCTGGAGAGATGGCGCAGTGATTAAGAGCCCTTGCTGCTCTTGCAGAGGACCTGGGTTTAATTCCCAGCATTCACATGCCAGCTCATAACTATCTGTAACTCCAGTTGGAGAGGATCCAACACCCTCTTTTGGCCTCTGTGAGCACCAAGCACACACATGGTGTACAGACATACATGCAAGTGAAACACCCAGACCAGACACATAAAATTTTTAAAAATTAGCTTAAGAAGTTAAAAACATTAATAAATGTTTACAGATGAGACAACTTTGTAAGTTTTATCTAAGGTAAAAGATTGTTTTAAAAAGGAATTTTTAAAATGTGAGGTCAAAACTAAAAGCTCAGGCACAGTGAGGAAGGTCTGACCCAATCACAAACAACAAAGAAAGTCTCATGGCTAGAGAGATGGCTGAAGGTTAAGAACAGGCACTCCTCTTCCAGAGGACCGAAATTCTCTTCTCAGCACTGAGGTCTGGTGGCTCACAACTGCCTATAACTCCAGTTCCAGAGGGATCTGAATGTCACAACTGTGTATGCACACACACACACACACACACACACACACACACACACACACAAAGAGGCATGCTTGCACACACACATAAAATATTTTTTTAAAGTTTCTCACAAATAAAACAAAATGGTACACATGTGATAGAATTTATTACAATGAAAGATGGGTTTTTTAAAATATTTTTTAAAAGTAATTGCTACTTAGGTAACCATGATGATCTTTAAAAATAAGAGTTAATGGAGATATGTAAGGATATTTGATTCAAACATAACTGAAAACAACACTTCTCAGCTAAGTTGTTTCAAACCCTGACTACAGTAGTCACGGCTTGCCGTTTTATATACTACTCAACATTTCATGACTCAAGTAAAACTGAGCAGAATTGACTGACTGGCAGTTCAGCAACTCTCCTTTTCATCCCATAGTGAAAACTGTAAGCAAGAGAGTAGTCAGATACTGTTAACAGAAAGAATCAAGGGATGTCGAAGGACTGTATGTAGCCTCATCCCCTGAAACTCCAGAGTGCCTGGTACCTTAAAGAGTCACTCAATTAATCACTTGCTTTCAGCTTCTTCAATAATGACACCTGTTACCCACAAAATACACATGTTACTGTTTTATTTATAAATTCGTTATGGTAACACTTTAAACCTTCTTCCTTGGATGAAATTCATGATTATTGTTTTTCATCTATTCTCCCTTCTGGAAATGGCATCAGACAAAGGATACCTGAACAGCCTATGGCTAACAACATCGAAATGATGTCAGCTGAACAACTTCAGTCTTAAGTGATATGGAGCCAGACACTCTCTTTCTTATGTGATATGAAGCCAGGAGCTCTCTTTCTTAAGTGATATGGAGCCAGGAGCTCTCTTTCTTAAGTGATATGGAGCCAGGAGCTCTCTTTCTTAAGTGATATGGAGCCAGGCGCTCTCTTTCTTATGTGATATGAAAGTTTTTGTCCTTGTCATTGTCTCCTCCTTCTCTCCCTGACCTTCTTTCTTTCTCTTCCTCAAAATCCACCTCCTTTTCTTCTTCTTAAAAATGGGTGGGAGAGAGTCTTTATAACCAGACATTTAAGTAAGTTTAAGTTTCTGGCTGTAAACCAAGTATGGTGACTCATGCCTGTATTCCCAGAACTTATGAAGATGACACAGAAGGTTGTCATACCTTCGAGGGCAGCCTGGGTTACAAAGGGAGTTTCAGGTCAGCCAGGGCTACAGAGAC
This sequence comes from Peromyscus aztecus, assembly GCA_902168405.1. Lineage (NCBI taxonomy): Eukaryota > Metazoa > Chordata > Mammalia > Rodentia > Cricetidae > Peromyscus > Peromyscus aztecus. The sequence continues at coordinate 43,667 of CABHPQ010152421.1, read as the reverse complement.
CTTTTCTGCCTCTTTTCTCTTAAAATAAGTCAAGCTAACTAAGGAAAGTATTGAGAAAAAGAGAACTCAGAAACAGCAATCAAAGTATCAGCAATATTTTCTCATTTGCATCTATATGCCCTGGCCTGTTGCAAGGCCACAATCTTGCTTTGGGTTTGGCTGAGACCATGTTAAAAGTCATTAATAGCCAAAAGGAAAGTCACCTAGCAAAGTCATACTTCCTCACTCAAAAAATTTTGTTCTACTCAACAGATATCCAGAAGATCAACCCCTCAGTTCATAGAAGAACTCAGCAATCAATGATTCAAATTCCAAAGTTGAAATAAAACTAAACTGAATTATTATCTAGGTTTGTCTGATGCTGCCTTCCTTGTGAGGCAAGTGAGGTTTGAGCTGTCTTGTTCTCATGTGCTGCTCTTCCACTGGGGTTTATGGGAAGGATGGAAGTATTAAGTATTTTGTGATATCATATAAAATATATGTATTTAAGTATGCAGATTCCTAAATAAATACAGTAAATGTGCTCAAAGCAGTAGAAATAATTTCCACAAATGTAGTTTCTTGTGGATAAAGACTTGAGTTCCATTAAATATGGTAAGTTTTACAGTTGCTAACTGCACATAAAGCATGTACATCATGTAGCCACTTAGCATACTAATGAATTGTGAACATTTTTACATTTCCGTCTAAACTGTTGTTGTGGTTTGAATGAGAATGGCCCCCATAGGCTCATATAATTGACTGTTTAGTCTCCAGTTAATGGAACTGTTGGGAAGGATTGGGAGGTGTGGCCTTGTTGGAGGAGATGTGCCAATGGGAGCAGGCTTTGAGGTTTCAAAAACATGTGCCAGATCTAGTCTGTGTGTCTGTCCATCTCTCTGCCTTTCTGTCTCTCTCTGTCTCTGTCTCTGTCTCTCTCTGCCTCTCTCATTCTCTCTCTAGCTGCTACCTGCAGATTGGGTTGTAAAGTGTTCAGCTACTGCTCCAGTGTTATCCCTATGTGCTTCCTGCAATGATGAGGGACTAACCTTCTGAAACCGTAAACAAGCTTCCAATTAAATCTTTTGTAAGAGCTGCCTTGGTAAAAGTAACTAAGACACTGCTTCTAGTTGAAATAGCGTCACAAAAGGCTTGCTTTATACAAGGAAATACTTTAAGGTGGCTTAGCTGCAATACTATGAAGCATCACTTATATTGATAAGTCTGAACACAGTAGGCTAGGGGGATGGCTCCATCAAAAGTGAAGTGCTTCCTGTGAAAACATAAGCACCCCTGTAAAAGCTACGCGGTGCCTGGAATCCCAGCACTGCAGAGGCAGACTGGTGCTTGCTAATCTGTAGCCTAGTCAAATCATTAAACTCCAAATTCAAGTGACAGATGATTTCTTAAATGATAAGATGGGAAGGCCATTAAAGAATGACACCTGATGTCAATCTCTGACCTCCACATGGCATACTCACATACGTGCACACATGTGAGCACACACATATTTGATGTCAGGTGCATGATGCCAAGTAAACTAGTTGGTGTTCAATTTATGCTGAAAAATCTCCATCAAGTATATCAGGATTAATGCAATTAATTGTCTTTAGTTTCTTTTAAGGTCTCCTTGATCAAGGGAAGCATGAGAAGCTTTAATCAAGGATTTCCCTGGTTGTAAAGGCAGATCCTCTTTTTTAAGCTTAAAATTCCTTATAAATTTCAAACTTTCTGCCAAGTGTGAATATGCCTTTTGAGTCAAAGCGTCCGAGATCTTGTGTTTTTGCAGGACTCACAAACATGAGAGGTCTCTGGATAGGTCACAGAATCCACTTCTGCTCTCGACACAGACTTACATTTAAACTTCTGTGGACAGAGAGCTACCCAACATCGTTTGTTTTACTCTCCAGGGAAATCTAAATATACATTCATTTATTGTTATTATTGGATTGATTATTTTTTATTTTGTTTTTCAGATCTTTTCCTGCAGGGGTAGGGTGGGAAAAGAGGAGAAGATTGATGAGCTGGAGAAGCAAGAACTGCCATCATGTCACTAGCAAACGGGACCTGAGATGACACTGGGGTATTTTCTGTGTTTCGTAGTTCTCGCTGTTCTGGGAAAATCATGAGAAATATTCTTCCAGAGTTATTTCAGTAGCTGGAACAACCAAATTTGGAAGTCATAAGATCACTTGAAATGTAACAGAAGTTAGAATATGTATTTAAAACAAGCAAACAAAGTTCTAAACTTCCATTGGGATTTTGGGATTTCATAATATTCAGGTTCTTCCTAGCTTGAATCAAATCAATTTCAAGGCTTTGAAAATATACAGTATGCTGTTACATCCAGTGAGTAGAATGGATGTTCAACATTTATTCAAAGAGGGGACAGCTTCCTGAGCAAGGTCTCCATCCCACCTCCAACCCGAAAGTTTTGTTTCTTGTTTCTAGACCTTCTTTCTAACCTTCTTAATCACTAACGATAGTCTTCCAAAAGAAGGAGAGCATGTTAGCTGGCATTTGAAGACCTGTTTTCTGAAAGCAGGAGCTGGACTCACATGTTGCAGAATATTACAAAAAGAAGCCATTAACAGAACCAGTAATAATGTCCAGTTACTGTATGAGTGGAACTTTTTGCTCCTTTAGATATTAATCAGTATGAAGAAATGTGCCCGTTTCTCCCCAGATGTTTGTGTCAAGCCCTTTGTTTTGTTAAATTACAAAATGTACCATGCTAAATAATGGCGATACGTAGACTCACAGACATAAAACAGTACCAGTTGTTCAAGAACTGTCACAGACGGTAAGATAGCTGGCTCACAAGCTTGCCACAGTTTGTGGCTACAAAATCTTCTAGGGACGTGTAGGGGCTCTGATTCCAAATGTTTTCCCATACCATGAGAACATGCTCTCTGATAATCCATGTGACAAAATGACATGTATTCAAAATGGTCCACAACACTGACCAGTCGTACCTCAAATGCTACCATTGTTTTGAGATGCCAGTCTCAAAGATAGGTAGCCACATGCCACATTTGTTTAGGCAACAGGGGCAGAGGAAATTTCAGAGGAACCAGTTTATTTTCATACCAAGCTTGGGCCTCATCACAGCCATGTTCAGCACAAAAAGTACAAGTGAGATTGGTAGTTCCTGCTCCTTGTAGAGTCGGCCTTTGCTAAACACAGTGGAAGCCCTCGGGCATCCCCCAAAAGAATGGGACTTTTCGTAAAATATATATTTACTGGATGCATAGCAACTCACTGAGGCAAGACTACAATCTTCCCATTTTTACTTGTGAAAAATTAGGTGAAGAGGGGAATCAGATCATTTTAAAGCATTTACCTAGAAGCATTTGCTCATCCCCAACATCACACTCTTGTCAATCAAATATGCAGACCATAGGCCAACCTGACACACTGATGACACTCTCAGAGTCCTTGGCCAATTTGATTCTCTGCGGTATTATTTTGACTGCCTAGAACAGTAGCCAGCACGTAACAGCATAGTATTATTCTCAGTGAAGGGTCAATGAATTCGTGAATGAAAGCTTTTACACTGATGAACATCAAACATAGCCCATGGAAAAACTCTAATGATCAGCTAGAAAATACAGGAAGACACCGGCAGGAAGTAATCAGGTTTGTTAAGCAGAGAACAGCGCTGGGATGCTCTGGTAGTTCAAAGTTCTTTAAAAATAACTGGACACATACAGATTTATAGCAGTGACAGCGAGGAAATGGCTACTCTTCAAAAATGCAAGAACACCCTTCTCTCCCCACCCCCACGACTGACTTTACCATAAAACACCCCTTCTAACTCTTAATCCTGCTATAAAAGTGTTACCTTTGAAGTGTGTTTCTGGGGCTCTTACAATCTGCTTTGTGGCTTGCTGACTAGGCAGTCTTTTGAGTATATAGATTTCTGCCATTCTGTGACCAAGACCTAGATAAAATGTTCAAAATCTACTTCAATTTTCAGGCCCCATGGTTTACATGCAATTTTGTTCCCTTTTAATAGCACATTTTCAGTAAACTATAAATACCAACTGACCATATGTTACTAAACGAAATGTAGATTATGCATTTCCCTTCCTTTCATGCTTATTATACTAAAAAATAATATTTATGTACATAATATTATAATCTTGTAATTATATCATAATTATAAAAATATAATAATTATAATTTAAAAATACCACTGACAAATAATAATAAATCAAGTGTATAACAAGATAATATTCATATAGATAATAGTCCCAAAGGAGCACTAAATTATTCAGAGACCCACTGGGACTCTTGGCTGATTCTGGGTTTGGACAGTTATTTTATTCTGTCAGCCTTCTATGATGCTGAGAAGACTAGAAAGAAGAGAAAATGAACTACCAATCTGAAGTGACCTGCTTTTAAATCCACAAAGGATTATTCATCAGAGAGGGCAATGAGTGGGTTGATGGGTGACCACCAGCCAAAGGGTGGATTTTATGTTAAACTTCCATGAAGTTCAGCAGCCCTTTGATGTAGGTCTATAACATTTGAACTTAAAAATATAGTGAGACTTACTATAGAATTAAGATTTGTATGTTCACTGTAATACACACACATACATACACATATAATGTATATATACACACTGTACATATAGAAAATGGATTATATTTTGTTGTATTACTAGTTGTTCATTTTATAGATATTTTTGAGATGGGGTCTTATGTAGCCCAGGCTGGCTTTACAACCACTACTTAGCCAAGCAAGGCTATCATTAAACTCCCTATCATCAAAAAAGGTGTCACCATATACATTTTTGTTTTATGGCTTTTCTTCACACTGAAACAGACTAAGGGAAAATGAACAAAACATCCAAGAAAACTATACCATCAGTAGTTCAAACTTCCATTACCTTGAAAATACAAGTCTATTATTTTGTTTTTATAGTTAATTAAAACAATGACATCTTGATTTTGCTTCTTCTCCATTTCTTCCACCTTTTAGGAATTTTAGAATAATAAAGGGAAAAAAAAACTCAATGTGGGATGGTTATTCCCTAAGTAACTGAAGGATCATAGGAATGGTTCTCCTTGAAGATCTAATATAATGACTCCATGATTTTCAAAGAGCATGTATAAATAACTCCTTCATGTTACCTAGTTTGTCAAAACAGGAAAAACTAAATATGAGGAATAATTGAATGCAGACAATGGACACAGTTATGAAAAAAGATAAAAAGCTAATTGTTTTTCTACTTCTAATTCTGTCATGGATTTTTTAAAATTTTAATGGTGGATATTTCATATAATATATTTGATACTGAATATGTAAAATTTAATGTGAAGTTTCACAGCCACTGTTTTGAATGCCAACTCTAGCATAAGTTGCATAGAATTTAGGTCTGGTTAATTTGGATGTTTGATATTCTTATTTGTTTACAATGTTTTTTTAAATAATAGAGTTTATTCAAAATATAAAAAAGGCTTAATATTTCATAGTTGAGTTTATCCTGTGTCAAAAATCCATGCTGACTCATAACTGTAACATTATATTCCAGGCCAATTTATGGTCTTGGCAGAAAGACAAATCACAGAGCCAAGAGCAAGGAGAGGGGACCTCAGTGAACTTACACAGAGGAAAACAATAGCCCCAAATCAAACCTCAGACTGACATGTATCTCTTACTAAGACAAGATGAGAGGGAGCAATGAACAGCACAAACACTCGTTCTATTACTGGGACTAGATGAGTCTAGTTTGTCTGCAGATATTAACTTTGTAATCTCACAGAAAGCCAAGGGAAGGGCTCCATTTTTCACCCTGTCTCTTAGGGAGACAGTAAACTCAAGCAGTGACTAGTTGAGTGACATTCCTAAAGTTAACCAAGCAGAAAGTAGTGTGATTAAGAACCCAGGAAGTAGCACGTATGCTCTTAGGCCACACTCTTAATTCCTAATTCAAGCCACTGTCACAGTTAAGAAATATAAGAATGGGGAATAGAGTAAGACAATCTGGCTAAAATACACTTCAAAGAACTTTAAAATTATATTTAAGGTTAACTAAGCTTTGGGAACTGAATTCCATTTCTAAGAAGTTTTTGCAAGAAAACTTTCGGACAAGCTTATAAACTATATATTGAACACTGACTATTTCAGTTTTGTTGGAGAGATTGAAAATCCACTTAGATGATTTTTGGATGCAGGGAACAAAGTAATTTGATTAAGTTAGTTAAAACAGTATTAGTTTATTTGACCATAACATTCTTGAGCCAGGAAGATGGTTCAACTGGAAAAGCACAAGCCGAGGACTCAAGTTCAGTCTTCTGAACCCAGAAGGGGAAACATGGTGGCTCATATTTGTAATCCCTGTGCTGAGGGAGGTGGAGACAAGTGGATATTAAGGGGCTTGCTGGTCAACCAGCCTGTCCTAATGGGAAAGCCCCAGGCCAATGAGAGACTCTGTCCTAAAGAAGCAAAGTAGACAGTGTCTGAGAAGTATCCCCTGATACTGACTCAGTTCACACACAGGTGCACATCCATGCAGGTGCACACACACATACACACAGGTCTATGGATACACACACAGGTGCATGCACATACACACACGCACACACACCTGTCAAGGAAATCCTACTTTTAGTTCAGTGGTACATGGATGTTACAGAGAGTCCCCCAAATCTTTTCACCATCAAACTCTACCATCTTTGAGAGCATGTGGGTCTGAGGCCTCATTTCTCATGGTCACAAAAATATTTTTGCAGTTCCATGCATCAGATCCTCGCAATTATATCCAAAACAGGGAGGCGGAAAGGTATTTTCTCCAACCATGTTTGCTTGTTTGGTTGGTGTTTAGCAAAGATGAAACCTATTCTAAGAATGTATTATTAATCTACTGCTGAGATTTGGGCTTTCAGCCCACACTTTGACTGCTAAGAAAACAGCATGCAAAGCTCTCCTACAGCCTCTGCTACAGTAGGGAGGTTTTCCAAGGGGTAAAGAGGGGCTACGTCTGCCGGGCGGTGGTGGCACACGCCTTTAATCCCAGCACTCGGGAGGCAGAGGCAGGCGGATCTCTGTGAGTTCGAGACCAGCCTGGGCTACCAAATGAGCTCCAGGAAAGGCGCAAAGCTACACAGAGAAACCCTGTCTTGAAAAAACCAAAAAAAAAAAAAAAAAAAAAAAAAAAAAGAGGGGCTACATCACAAACAAAGCTTTAATCTCTAAAAAGGGAATATTCATCTGGTAGAGTCCTTCACTGCTATTATAAATGACAAGGACAAAGAATTCATGACATGGGAAAAACCAAATCATATAGGAAAGTTGATAAACACAAAACACAGACACAATAATGTTAGTGCCTCTGTGTGTGTGTGTATGTGTGTGTGTATGTGTGTGTTTGTGTTTGCAAATGGATTAAAGTTTTATTACTTTGTATTTTATATAATATCTGCTATTTTTATATTAGCTTAACTTACATCTGTAATAAAACAGGCATATTTTCAGTTTTTGAAAAGCAATCTAATTCAAAGAAAAATTATTTTCTAACAAAATATTGGTGTTATTTGGGTGTGCTGGGAAGCTGATAATTGAGCAGTCAAAAAATGAACAAGACACTTTTATCAAAATTTATTTTGCATTACTGTCATGAAGAAATGAGAAAGGCAAAGGAGGAATGGTCACTAGAGAGTTTTTTAATAGGAAAAATAAAAATGTTTTCTTAAGAGATGATGATCCGACCCACAGTCCGAAAGAAAGGACTGTTGCAGCTTAATATATTAGATGCTTTCCTCCGTGGATTCCTCCCCCTGTGAGAACACCTTCCCCTCTTGCCAAAATCAGCTTTGTGCTTGCCACAGAAATTAAAACAGTTTGAAGGAAGAAGGAAAAGACTCATATTTTGTGGAAAGTAATTCACAGTTCTAACTACGTGTTGATATCTGTCAATGTGCCAGTGCTTGTTCTAAGCACAGGGATAACACTTTTCTTGGGTCATTGATCACTTTAAATCATTTTAATTGTGTGCTTTACACTAAATACTTCTTGCTGCATAAACTTCAGACAGTACTGAAGAATAAAAGTTAAAAATAACATTCCTGCTGGGCATGGAGGCGCATCTTTGTAATCTCCACACTTAGGAGGTGGACCCAAAAGGAAAAGGAGTTCAAGTCCAGCCTTGGCTTCAGAATGAGTTGGAGGCCATTCTAGGTTACATGAGACACTGTCTACAAAACATAAAACAAAACCAAAAAACTTCAATCCGTTTTCTCAAATAAAACTTGATTCATTTTCTGCTAAAAATATAATACTGTGAAACTTAGCATTTACCTTTTCAGCTATTTCCCTTAAATTCAGGTATTTTAAGCTTCACTTGAATCATAACACACAATTGTGCCTGCCATGTGCCTTTTGAATTCTAGTAAAATATATCTTGCGTAGCTGTCCACGTCATTGCATGGGAGCTGCTAACTTGATTTGCACATTCTTCTTTGGATGGGCCCCATATTTTGCTTTCATAAAAAGGCACTGAAATCAGTATTCTTGAAGATTATACTCCAATAAGTGTAGATGACACATTTAAAGTGTCGTAGTGACATACTGCCCTCCACATGAACCGTGCCAATCAGAGTTTGGAAATGACCTGCTTCTGTCTTAAGCTGAACTGAACATGAACAGTGTAGGAATAATCACTGTACTTCCTTTAGCTCACAGCTCTGAGAGTAGGGGTAAAGCTGACCTGCTCCAAACTAATGCTTATACTATAGAAGCATCTTGGATTTGCACTGGGTTCTAATTGCTTGAGGCATCTGGTTCTATACCATATTATATAAGCCATGCATATTTTAATAAGAAATGTCCTATTAGGAGCTTAAATGGCATTTATAATTATCATAGAAATGAATACTAATTGTAGTAATTTTAAGTAAAAAACATTTTTAAAATGGAGAAATTCCCTTACAATTCTACCACCATTAGTTTAGGGATATTTTTCATGTTTTATTATCTAGAGTTTCATTTTTATGTATATAGTAGTTTGTTATACTTCCAATTACATTTAGAAAGCATTTATTTTCAAAATTGAAATCACATATTTTTTCTTTGTAGTGGTATATTATAAATAAGTAAATCATCATTTTAAATAGTTCCAAACTACAGCTAGCATATAGCTATAACTATGAATGGGTTAGGCTTTCATTTTTTTGAATTTATGCTATTTAATATTTTGTTTAAAATGTAATCATGGAAATTATTTATGCAGGCAAAAATTGATGAGCTGCCCATATTTTCTTTGTATAAATTACTATAAGTAAGATTATTGACTCCAAGATTATAAATATTGAATATTTATAAATATCCTCTTATTTTTTAAACTGTTTCAGACTACGTATATGTTTATGTATATTTTAAAAGTTTACATGTGGTGTGTGTGTGTGTGTGTGTGTGTGTTTGTGTGTGTCTTAAGTGCCTGTTTGTTTTCTAATGAGAGAGAGAAAGACAGGGTATGGATTTGGGTGAGTAAGGAAGTGGGAAGGATTTAGAAGGAGTCCAGAGAGAGGAAATTGCGATTAAAACAGATTGTATGAAAATGTCTGTTTTCAATAAAAATTAAAATGATAAAAATAGAGTTCCTATACATTTAAATCCTTAAAGAGTTTGGATAATGAAATCACAAATTTTATTGTTTACAATAACATTGTTTTAAACCTTTTATTGTATCTATTCAAGTCTGGAAAATTATGTTTATTTTCTGTGGAATCTCACATCATATTCTTTAGTCAGTATTCTATCCATTTCCCTATATATTCATACTTATTCATGAAAACTCTTTGTGTATAATGACATTAGCATTTGTTTTAGATTCTTTTTTATATTGAATACATCACATTACAAATATACATGTCATAAATATAGATTTAACTTAAGAAAATTTTAAATTTGATAATATAGAATGAAACCAAACATGGAGAAAATGTCATAAGGTTAGAAATCCTGCCATGCACAAGGGCAAGACAGTCTTTCAGTGACATTTTCTATTACAAATGACCATTAGTAGTTAAAATTATAAGAATTGTCTTTTATGAGTACTCAAGAATGAAATTATATCACCATCAAGAAACTCTTGAAGAAAAATAAATAAATATTCTTATGTATCTCCTTTCAAGTTATTTATATTTTGGAGTAACATAAAGGAAACTCAAATTCTCTTGCTTTCTAGGCTTCAGCAATACGCCTGTGCTTCCCTTCTGTTATTTACACCAATACAGATGGGGAATAATGATAATAGCTATCTTACAAGGTTTTGAAAATAATTAAATCATGTAATTTATGTAAAGCACTTGGTATAATGCTTGGAACAAAATTGTTACTCCATAAATCATCATAAGAATGACTGTTTTAGAAGTATTTTTATACTTTACAAAGAAATTCTTTCTACCATTAAATCCTTCAGCAAACAAAAAGCTGTTTTACATAAAGTTCACTCTTTTAGGAAACTCCTCTAAGTGAATTTGTGTCTGCTGAAAGCCTGCTAGTGGATTGGCCTTTTGAGAAAGTGCAACATCTTTGAAGTGCTGGTGACTCAGATTGATGTGTTCCTTCCTCTTTGGTGCTCATTCTTAGCTCTCTTACAATTGAAACAGAAAAGACAGGGCCGGGGGGGCGTTCTGTTCCACAATGGTGATTCCATAGAGCTGACCCAGACCATACATATGGCCCCCAGTAGGTGGATTTTATTTAAATTAATAAGTTTGTTCTATGTTTAATTCATGATGCAGGAACTTAAAAGCACTGTGATAGAGAGGGAAGGTCAAAACATAACTCATTGCAGATCATATTTCTATAAACGGCAGGCTGCCCTTTTTGAAGTGGATATACCAAATATCAAAAGACACATTGTGAAAAATATCAACATATATGGACAGTATGCATCAAACACTGAGGGACAGCCTCTGAACTTAGCTCTCTACTTTGTGACTTTCATTTTTATTCTTAGCTTGCGTGTCTCCGTGCCCAACTGAGAAGGCTGTGCTTTTCGTTCTGAAGGAAGATGAGAATATTGGGTTTATTATCCTGAGATGTAGCATCCCTACCCGGATCTCACTCAAGTGCTTTGCATGCACCCCCTGCAGCTTGCATGGAAAATGATGGTCAGCTCTAAAGGAGAAAAGTCAACACATACGTCTTCCCTAAAAATTACATCCCAAAAGAGGCAATGAGTTTGAAAGAGAGCAAGGAGGTGCATATGGGAGGGTTTGGGGGGGGAAGGGGAGGAAAAAAATGATATAATTGTATTATAACCCCCCAAATGAAAGAAATCATCATCATCATCATCATCACCCAAGACAGCAGCTTAAATGACCTGGTAATGGAACACAGTCAGGAGCAGTTAAGGCTGGTTGCTTGGTTTGTTTTTCTTTCTTCTCCCTCCTACTTGCTGACTTTGGGTCACCTCCCTGCTCTTGGTACCTCTATTAGAGGGTGTGTATGCAGGGTCAAGCAGAGGAAGGGAGAAGATCATCAGTCAATTTTGCAGCTTGCTAGCTGTAAAAAAGAAAGGTTGGGTTGAAACGGATGACCACAATGAGGACCGGGGATTATCTGTGACTTTCAAAAGCCATTGTTCCTTTTTTATTATGAAAACCAGCAGTGGGCTGTAAGCTCACTTCCTTATTCACACCCATAATAGAAAGTGAATTCAGAAAGCATCCCCATAGAGCCCAGAACTCAACTTTCAAAGTGAGAGTAATGTACAGAAATGCCATTCTCTTTAAAAAAACAGCCGTTAGGTTAGACACCATCAGAAAAAAGTCAAACTCAGCTGTTTCCAGAGCTCACTGTTGTCAGTGACTTCGAGGTTTTACAATAATGATGTAAAATGTGCCTTCAGTGGTGTTTTCCATTCAGTTCAGTACTTCTAAACGTCTGCTTTCTTACCCATATGTTTCTTGTTGTGTACACTGAATAGCAAAATAAAATGTTATCTTGCAAGAGCTGTTTGGTGTTCCAGAGGTTGTTCGGTTATTCTTAGAAAGCAGAATGGTGATTTGTTAGAGGGAAATTTTACAAGTTGGAAGAGATTGCTTTAGAGAAGGTTTTGTTTTCCTTTATCTGTCTTGATATTTTTCACACAGGGAAAAAAAAGAAAAGTGTACTTCCACCCGCTACTAAAGTGCTCGTACTGAAAGTAGAAAAATAAAGACAGAGATAAAGCTGGGAGGGGAGGCCTCTGCTGTCTTTATGAACTGCTACTGTTCAGAGTCACTCTATCCCACTCCTTAGAAAGCACACTGATGCCAGTGAAAGATGTTTAAATAGTGATAACGGATTGCAAATAAGGGACTCTTATCTTGGGAATTTGAAAGTAGACAGGAGGAAGCAGAGCCTATTTTGTTTAAGGCTTACCCCCAAAGCTGAACTTTTATCTTTTATAGGTCATTCTCTGCTTGTGTGCTTCAAAAATCCATATCGGAGCTTTGGAGTTCAGACAAAATCACATAGAAAATAAAGCTATAGCATTCATGTAAAAATCAGTAATTTGAAGAAAGATTTAAAAAAAAAAAACTGTTCCCACAAGCAGTGTTAGGAGAAATGAGGGAATGTGTGGCACTATGACATGTTTTTGTCAGGGACATCGGCATAAGAGACCCCCCACTTTATCCTCCACTCCTGTGCTCCAGTGACCCATTCATGCAGTCAGAGATTTTCCTACAGCCAGTTGTAGTTCTTCAAATCTGAAAAGATAAAGTCACTATGATCAGATAGGAAGCTCATTTGTGTTATTATTCATGTAACTTCCCCCTCTGGCTAATGCAAAGGGCGCCGAGGATTACACCATGAAAGGGCTTCAGAATTTGGCAAGGGATGTTTGAGTCTGGAGCAAGGGAATCGTTGATTACCTCCCATCTTAACTGCCACGAGACCAGTGTCCTCGAAGCCGTTTCTGTCATCTCTAGTTGATACAATATTCTTCCTTCTCCATCCTTAAAGAGAAGAAGGAAAAGCAGGGAGACAACAAAAACCTCTTCACACAAAGATCCTGACCATCTCCACAGTGAGATTTTTGTAAGGGCAGCCCCCAGTCTGCTGAGCAGAGAGGCCCAGAGGGAAGGTTCCCTTCCTGTTCCTCAGTGGAACTCCAGCCTGATTGTTCTGGAGAAACTCCTGGTCCCTCAGCCCATGTTCCTTGGCTGCCCTGGTGGGTTCAGGTCCTCCACTCCGTCTCTGCATGGACAGCAGTCTGAACACCCACTCCATTTTTCCTTCCTTGAAATACATCCCTTACATCAGAAGCTCTCGGGTCTCAGCAAGCTACGTTTATCCTTTGCAAACACCCAAGGAGTCCAATAAAATTATGGTAGTTCCTCCTGCTCACAGTGTTCCACTTCAGTGAGGGTGAGAAATACTTCCTTCTAAAGACCTTTCTAAAACCAGGACCCTTAGAATTCTTCTTAATAACTTCTAAACTTTCAGAACAAGACTTACAATTGCATGGTTTATCTTCCTTTTTGTCTATACCACGGGCCTCCTGAAAATTAGGAACATTTGATTATATCTGTGTTTTGGATCCTCTGTATTTTGCATAGTGCCTGGAATGTAATGCCTGTCGGTCCTAAATAAATGCTGAATCCATCCATCCTTTTATACATCCATCCATCGATTCAGATTTGTTGAGCCAGGTGCTATGCTAGGTGACAGGAAGGTTATGACAGACGCAAGGGAAAATAAACAGGGACAAGCAGGCCCTTTCTGCCCTTCAGATCTCATTCCATTGGCGGCTGCCTGCTCAGCTTGTATAGCCAGCCCTAGACAAAGGTTAGAGGGTGAAGCAAGACCAGAGCTCACAAATTGCTGGATCCTACACTTGCAGCAATTCTGAAGGCATTTCAAACTGTTACCTTCAACTTCAAGGCTCCTAATACTCACCCGACTAAGGCTTTTAACAGTTTAACCTTGTAATGTCCTCACTCTGTGATCTGCTCATGGTGATTGGCAGCTAGTAGGATTGAACCTCTAGGAACTGAGGAGAAAGTCTTTTGGACAGGATCCTTGAGCGCTGAAACTACATTTCTGACTTTTGGCTTTTTTCAACTCAGACAGCCTGCCTTTCAGCACTAAGGTCCACAAAGGACACATGACTGTCAGAGTCATTGCTGGTTTCTCAGCCTGCCTTTCCCGCATTCTATAACGGGAGATAATTTTTTTTTTTGATGGCTGAAACTGTGTGTCTAAATAGCAAGGTGCTTAATTTTTACCTCACACAAAGGAGATTATTTCAGTGAATGAATTAATGAAAGCCTTAGCTACTGAGTAATTTTATATGACAGTGGATTTTATATTATTGCCAAAGTGCCAGAATGTGTGAGCTGACATAGGGAATAAATAGAAAGCCTGGTAGTTTCTCTGGATAGACAATTATGCAGTCAGCATAAAATGTCCAGTTAGTACATATGGATGAAAGTAAAGTAGTGAACTTTTTTAAGTGGGACTTCGGTAGCTTGTGATTTTTCTCGGAAACTTTGCAGTTTATTACTGATGTCTTTTTATTATTAAGTTTCTTGCTGTCCCAAAAATTAGGCAGTAGTTTGTGCCAGTTAATTATCAGTTTAAGATTTTGAAAGCCTTCACAGCTATTCTTACTACAGCCATACCATGAAATAAAGCTTTCTCCATGGACTCACACAACGGTGCACTAATGAAACTGATAAGCAATAGGCTAAGGATGCAAAATCCTTATATCTTAGTTGAACTATTCAAGAAATAAAGATTTGTCATATAAAATACAGATATGAAAGCTTATCCTCTCCTCCTTTTTACCTCAAGAAATGAATCTCTAGACATGAAAACCGTGAAATAAGCGTTAAATTCATAAGATCTACTCTTTTAACATAACAGCATTCTGATCTCTATACTGATTCAGAAAATACACAATTTTCAAAAAAATAATCTTTGAAGAATCAACTTAATCATGTTATTACTTACTAATGCATTATTTAGAATTCATTTATTCTTAATTTTAAAATATTCCTTCACTTTTCTGATATCTAGATGTCACTTTATCTCTCTTGTATAGTCCAACAAAATTAACAAAGACGCTTTTAAAATATGTAATAAACAAATTCAAGAAACTATACATAAACATTACTTAAAATGGGACTATTGTAGGAAATTTGAATTCAGATATGTATGTGTGGTTACTGAGAGTGAGTAAAAAACTTGTTTGGGATTTGAAAACAAAAGCCAAGCAAGTTGGGAGCTAGACTCCTGGCATATCATAAAGAAATGCACATCAGTTGGTAACTTAGGCCATGTTTCACAGATATTGAACCTATTTCAGCATGAAGAATCATGGCAATTAAGATGTGCTTTACTTGATGACATAAAGTCCAAAGCCAGGGTCAGCTTCAACATCAGTTGCTTCACCCGCTAGTCACATCAAGAGCACACAATCACTGCCACTCATCTTTTGGAGATCACAGTGTTGGGTTCTATCCTAAAGCTATTCTTTCTGCACCTGTTTGATAGAGGGACCACAGCAGAATGCTAAATGTAGCCCTTTTCATATGCAGTCAGAGATTCTAAACCTTGATACCTTTGAAATTGAGCTGAGAATTTGTTTATGGGGAAGGACCAGTCTTATAGAAAGCTTATCATCATCTACAGTTTCCACTTAGCATCCCACAAACTGTGACAATCAAGAATGACTCCAGGAAGTCAAGGTGGCTCAGTAGGTAAACGTGTTTGCCACTAAGTCTGAATTCAATCCCTCAGCCTCACATGGTGGGAAGAAAGGACTGACGACCGCCCACATGTTTTCTGACAGCCACACTCAAGCCCTGGCATACACATAGCCTCACACACTGCAGTGGTTTGAATGAGAATGGTTTCCATAGCCTCATGGATTGAACGCTTTATGAACAGTTGGTAGAGTTGTTCGGGAAGGATTACGGCCTTGTTGGAAGAGAGGTGTCACTTGAGGCTCACTTTGGAGTTTCGAAATCCCATGCCATTCCCAGTTAGCTCTTTCTGTCTCCCTAAAGCTTGTTAGAGCATATATAAGCACTCATCTACTGCTCCTTTGCCATGTCTGCCTGCCTGCTCCCATGCTCCCTGTCACGGTGATCATAGACTCACTCTCTGAACCTGTAAGCTCCCAATAAACTCTTCTTCTTGGTCATTGCAAATGTCAAAAGTTTTCTAGGGGGCAAAATAGCCCAGTTATAGAAGAGAAGGTTTCTAGAAAAATATTGGAAAATTTTTCAGAAGCCCTAGGAAAACAACTTCCCATCTGACACGTACATTAGACATTCTTAAAGTTATCCCTGCCAAGAAGGTTCAAAACATTTACATGAAGAATAGTGTGATGATTAGTGCACAGGTGTGAGTGTGTGTGCATATGACGAATCAGTCAGCATTGATTCTTAATGACTTACAGTCAATTTGCTTCTAGAAAGATAAGAAAAAGGAGGGGCTAAAAATGGGAAACATCTAACTAAGAAGAGAATATGCTTAAGGAAAGTGTTAATACTGAGGAATGTGATGTGCATATATTTGAGAAGAACACTATGCTCCTCTCACAGGGAATATTTTGAGAAACCACACTTTGCAAGCAAGAAGTGAAACATAAATAAATGTTTCATTAGACATGTCAGCCAGTGAAGAAGTGCAACAGAAATAAGAAGTGGAGTATTTGACAAGAAGAGACAAGTTATGCCTTATAGATGATTGACCTATTCATTCATTCATTTATTCATTCATTCATTTACTCTATGCCTTTGTAATGCTTTCTCAGAGCAATATTCTATATGCAGGAAATACAATGAATAAAACAAGTATACATGTCTTTTCAGGCTCTTCACATGCTCCATTACACTATGTGTGGTTTATTGTTTATTCTCTACTAACTGATACTGTTATGTAAGACATCAACATGAAGAACAATACCAGACACCAACTATAACAAGGGTATACAAAACATAGAATGTTTCTTTTGTACCTTTCTCAAAGAAGCTTCTGATGAGTAGTTTCCTTCCAGGTGTCTGACTGATTATGCTGGAGAAAACCTCTCTGTGCTATCCAATAGAACTCTTAGATATGACATCTATATCCAGTCACTCAACAAAATGGAAGAGGAGGAGGAGGAGGAGGAGACTAAGCAGAAGCTGCATCTTGCAGTGTTTCAAGCACAGCTCTGAACATTTCACCCACTAGAATCCAGCCTCTCGAACCTGCTGCTGTTTCTTTTGTCATCTACTTTTACTTAAAGGCAACTTTAGGCCAAGAAAACAAAAGCATTACAATTTGAAGAAAGCAGGCAGGAGAGGAGTGGGAACAGGAAGCTAGCAGCCTCACTCAAACCAGGAGGTGTAAGAAAGTCATCCGCATTAGCATCAGTCTTTAGCACAGCTTTAGCCTCTTCCAAGGACCCACGTAAGCACTATCTTCCAAATGAAGGATATAATTCCACTGTAAATATGAACTTAAGTCTCTGAACAGTTGGCTGTGCACTTGTCTGCTGGAAGGAGAAATATCTATGAACCACCAGCTGATCTGAGAGAAGACCCAAGAAGTGGAAAATGATGATGCCTTCTTTGGCAGTGATGCCGCTTTTGAATGTTGGCAAACTGGTTAAAATACTCATATTATCAACTGTTTGGGTCACAGAAAGCAGATGATGATAGCATGTAGGCTAAAGTAGATTTGGGGGATCTTTAATTCTGAGTGGCTGCTGAACTTGGAGGTGGTCAGCACTGCCCTGATTAAAAATGCGGATGCATCACTCAAAACCAGTGATTTAAATATGTTTTATATAAAGGGGTTAGAGCTAAAATTAGCTGCTTGCAGGGTTTCTGCTTGCCATGATTATATGGTAAACTACCCATGGACTTGTCACACAGAAAAGGCTGTCTATGCAAAAGGGTTTTCTTATAGGGAAAGTATTTGGGCAAAAACTAATTTTGAATGTGAAAAAACTCAGTAACTTCTAACATTATCTAAGTTTGCATTTAGAGTCAACTACAATTTCTTTTAGTAACATTCTACCCTAAGTGAAAACCATTGATAATTTTATAAAATGAACTTGAAACCTTTCAAAACCCATACTCAAGTTTCCTGTCTTCCAGCTTTGTGTGTCAGACTGAATGTGAATTTATTAAAGTATTCCCCATTGGCAAAAAGGGTTTACTTTACCCATTAAAACCTCACTCGAATGGATATCAAATGTCTCCTGTCCTGTTAGGTGATGTAATCTAAGTCTGAAATTGTCTGTGCTTTGCTTTAACCAGGAAGTTAAAACCTTTCTCAATGGAGGCAATAGAGTGTGTCACTGATAAGGAGAAGGTGAACCACCAGGTCACTACTTGGCCTATTCTGGACAACAGTGAATGAAACTCATCTGCTCCCACATTGTGTGGCACCAATAAGTCAGTTTATTTTAACCCATCAAATCCCTTCAATGATTGAAGTCAGCACTTCTTACACCCAGCACTTCCTGGCCATGGTGGGCTCCCTTTAGGAATACAATCATGCTATAGCCATTGAACATTTTTTTTTTTGCAACCTTGTATTAGCAGCTAGGAGAGAAAAAGAAATACATAACATATAATTCTGACTTTTTACCTAGCTAATAACTCAGAGAAGGAATATGACCAGAACACACAGGAGCTCCCACCCAATATTCTTACAACCCATGTCTTACTACTACAGTAATGCAGAGCTTAGTGAAGAAAAGGACATTGTGCTCTGAAGCAATAAGAGAACTCTTAGGGTAGAAGGGGGCACTGGGAAGAGCTGTGAGACAGAAAGTCAGGATTACAGTTAAGATATAGTTAGATAGTTATCGGTATGATTGGTACAGAAAGCAGGAGTAGGATCATAGTGAAGGATGGACCACAGCAGGGCAGCCACATTGTAAAGGACAGCCATGGGGAAAGGAATTTGACTAAATGTATAAACATGGTAACTGTGATGATTAATTTTGAGTATCAATTTGACACAGTGTAGACCCATGTGGGGAATGAAGTCCAATGAGGAACTGTCTACATTAGATTGGCCTGCGTTCATGCCTATAAAGAATTTTCTTAATTGGGTTAATTGAGGTAGATTTGAGCTACATGTATCTATTAGGCTCTTTTGGTTGTAGACATATTGTGAAAAGTACTCTCAGCTTTTGTAATTGACTTTCTACTATGATAGAGGATAACCTAGAATTCTGGGCTAACCTAAAAGTCTTTGCTCTCTAAGCTGTTTTTTTTTGGGGGGGGGGTATTTTATCCCAGAAATGAAACTGGAACAGTATCCATTCTAGATTCCTGCTAGGAAGTCGTGATAGTGATAGGTCTCATATCAGTAGGTTTCGTGGTTTTAATAAGAATGGTCCTTGTAGGCTCATTTATTTGAATGTTTGGTCATCAGAGAGTGGCTCTATTTGAGAAGAATTAAGAGGTGTGGCCTTGTTGGAAGAAGTGGGTCACTAGGCGTAGGCTTTATGGTTTCAAAAGCCCATGCTAGACCCAGGCCCAGCCTCTCTCTCTCTCTCTCTCTCTCTCTCTCTCTCTCTCTCTCTCTCTCTCTCTCTCCTGTGAATCAGGATGTAGCTCTCAACTACTTTACCAACAGCACGCCTGCCATGCTTGCTGCCCTCCTCCCTACCATGATGATAGCGGACTAAGCCTCTGAAACTGTAAGTAAGCCCCTCATTAAATGACTTCTCTTATAAGAGTGGCTGTGGTCATGGTGTCTCTTCACAGCAATAGGATTGTGACTAAGACAGTCTATCAGGTGAAATCATTGTGAAGGCCAGCTAGAGACTACTGCCATTGTTATCTCAAATTACAATTCCAGGACTACCCTAACTACTTAGAGGTCTAGAATAAATGAGAAAAGGCAGATGATTCCTTGCTTATGACAGTTCAACTCACTTTATAATACTGCAAATGCCATATACTTTCTATGGAAACCATTACAAATTTTGACCTTTCCCAGGGGTCAAAGTCCATATATTATTATGTTGCCCCCGTGCTGAGCACTGGCAATGAGTGAGCTTCAGCTCCAAGTAACTGGTTGGGGTAAATGACTGATACTCCACAATGTACTGTATTGCCAGTGATGTTTGTGTAGAGCCAGTCAAAAACTGCATGAGATATTCAACTCTTCATTATAAAATAGATTGTGATTGATCAGCTAGGTGATTTTGCTAACTACGTAACTATCTGAGTAGGATTAAGGCAGGCTAGACTAAACTCTGATCCTCGGTAAGTTACAAGCATGAAATATATTCAGATAGTCTCAATGAATTTATCAGGACATAACTTCATTCTAAGTGAGGAGCATCTGTATTCCTCTTTGCCAAATCCCTCCTCTTGAGAAGGAAGACTGCCAAGCTTCAATACTGTGATTCATCTTCAGTCAAAAAGCTCTCCAGATCAGTATTTGCTATCTCTCATTATTTTCACTTCCTAGAACAGAATTTCGCATCTGTCTGTCTATACTTTCATATTATGTTTTCTCCAAATAGATTGTGGCCCTCCAAAGAGCATCAACAGGGGACTGTTAGCAAAACACTACACATTATGTCATTAAAGAAAGCTACAAACTCATCTTGTGGACTGATATCTGACCAGGAGGGGTCAGCGAGATGGCTTGTTTAGCAAAAGCTTGCTTGACAAGCTTGACCTGAATTTGAATCGCAATCATCCATGTAAAAAAACCAAATATGGATGTGTATGCCATAACCCAAGCATTAGGGGTAAAGATGAGTGGGTCTGGGAGCTCACTGGAAAGCCAATCTCCAGGTAAAAGGAAAGCTTTGTGTTCCCTGAGAGATACTGTTGAAGATGGAGAGCAATAGAGGAAGACATTAGCTATAATCTTTTGGCCTCTGCATGCATGTACATGGCCTGATGCCCCCACATATTGTCCTATAACACACACACACACACACACACACACAATCTGACCAGAAAATATCTGAAATAAAAATCTGAAGGGTCCAACATAAAGTAAGAAGTTAGAGTATGGGACAGAAATGTCCTACAGCTGTGAATATGATCAGCTCCCTTCAATCTCAATCCACCTCAACACAACTCTTTAAATACCACCAGATTTTAGAAATCATGCAATTTTACAGTGTGAAGGGAGTATTTTTTTTTGAGTCAAGGTTTCATTTAATAGTACCAAAAAAAAATGACAAATACCTCACACAAAGTGGATAGAATTGTTCTTTCTCTGAAAATTGAACTTTCTATATCTGTCTACAGGTCCACATCATATCATAGCATTCATTACAAATTAACACTGTGGTTCTGGAGAGATGACTTAGCAGTTAAGAGCACTGATTGCTCTTGCAGAGGACTCAGGTTCAGTTTTCAGTACCCAAATGGTGGCTCAACATCATCTGTAGCTCCAGTTCCAAGGGATCAAACACCTTTTTCTGACATCCACAGGCACTGGGCTTGAATGTGTGCTTAGACATGCGTGTAGTCAAAACACACATACACATAAAAAAATGAAAAAAAAGAAAGAAAGTAAAACTTTGTAACATCTTCAAGAGAATGATGAGTCATCCTGTGTTTTTCCTTTCAATCTGAGATGCATATGAATATTTGGAGTAAGAGGAGGATTGAGATTTCTCTTGTTAAAGCCAGAGAACCAAAGACAAAACATGCAGAAAAGATAATTGAATTGGGAGATATGGAAACTAGTGATTGACTTTATCTTTCTCAATTAATCCCCTTCCGCAATTTTATTATAGTTGTGATAATTTCATTTAGCAGACCAAATGGGAGGTTTTCAAGCCAAAATCATTATAGCTTCATGATAAAATCTGAAGGAGAACTTTAGAAAAACAACAACAAAAATGAGCACATGTATTTCTATCTCGCTGTTTGGGATGACATCAAATTGGTTGACATTCAACTGAATTTGGCACTGCCCTTGAAAAACCAGCAGATTTAGCAAGCCCTCTAGTGAGTCTAGATTGATAGTTCCTCTGCTTGTCTAGTTATGTGTGGGAAATCAAAAGGATGGAGTACATCATCTGTGGATAGATTTTAAAATACTTGTAAAACCCTGAAAGAAAATTACATCATTTACAGGAACATGGATGTAACCAGATTTACATCTAGACTCTACATATGAAATAAAGCATACAATAATTGTTCTTTTGAATCTTGGTTATTTTGCCAAACACAAGGTTCTCTGTTTACACCCATGTTGAACCTCACGTTTAGCAAAATAACCCAGATTCAAAAGAACAAATATTGAATGATTTATTTCACATGTAGAATCGAGATTTAAACATGCACACACACACACACACACACACACACACACACACACACACGAATACATGTGCACCCCCACACACAGGAAAGCAGAAAAGAAACAATTTAGAGAGAAGAAAGAGATAAACAAGGGGTGGGGAAGAATGGGTGAGGATAGGAGAGGGAACTAAATATGAAAAAAATGCAGTGACATATATGTACAAAAGTGTCATGGTGATACCATTTATTTTGCATCCTAACTAAAAAAATTAGGAAAAATTGTATTTGTATATACTAACATCAGCACATAAATTGATAGAATGCCATGTACAATTGCATCAAAATATGACATAGGAAGTAAACTTGACAATAGGCAAAGAGAGTGAAAATCCAAAGACTAATGTCTTCGTGTGTTCAAATAAAGCAATAATTCACATGAAAATGACAGGGGACAAAAGGGGTAATAATACATTTTGCCTCACAAAAATAGGAAATTTGGATCCTACCCAGAGTCTGCATTTCACTCACATAATAAAATTCAGCAGGGACCAGGCAAAGACAGAATAGCGGGCTCTGTCACCAGCCTGCCCTGTAGCTTCCTGCCCTGATGGAGATTTGATTCTATTCAAAACTGGGAGGCTGCCTGACAATGACAGTACTCTCAAAACGAAAGAAAGGCAACCCTCCCACCCTGCGTTTTCTTCATCCAATTCTTTACAGAAAAGGCAAATACATACTCTTTGCTTTTCTCTTATAGAGACTTAAACTAGTATCCTAAAGCCAAGGACTAATTCACAAAGCCATTAATAATATGCATTCTAAATGTAAATCACCCACAGCCTTCTCTATTCTGCCATGTATGCATATGAGAGAGAGAGAGAGAGAGAGAGAGAGAGAGAGAGAGAGAGAGAGAGAGAGAGAGACGAGGTAATGGGAAGATGTAGGACGGCAGGATGTAGTGAACTCCGTGTTATGATGACATTCAAAACATGGCTTGGATTGTATTACATGAGAGAACAGCAGAAATAAGAATGTCCTTTGCCCTTTCCTAGCCCTCCTGCTCTGAAGCAAGCCTGTAAAGGCATTATCAGTCCTTCTTCTGATGTCGATCATAAAACCTTCATTCCTAAACCCAGAGGAAAGGAATACCCTTATCTTGGGAGCCACAGAGATGTCAGGAATTTGAACCACCAGACCTCAGTGGACTCCCCCTCAGTTTGTTTCGCCACTCCAGACCCTTCTGTCTTCCAACCATGTTCTCTAGGATTTCTAGTCTTCATCAACCCAGCTTAGCAAGCACGCATTTACCTGTTTCTTTGGATCTTCGTGCTTGCCCATTTCTCACAGCAGTGTATTAAAGTTGCATGATTGTTTCCCTTAAGCTGTTCTGGCAGATGGCAGAAGACTGTGCACTTTTACAGAGACCAAGAGAAAGACAGGGGAAAAATAGGGAAGCTGATCCAGCAGGATGTCTTTAACCAGCCAAAGTGGTAGGTTATTTTAAAGGTTTTCTTATGAATTGAGATGACCAGATATTTAGGTTTGACTTATTTCCTAGGATTCCACAGCATCATGTTTTCCAGTTTCCGTTACAGGATAAATAAACCTTACTAGAAAGTCTTGGGACCAGAAAAATTTCAAATGTCAGTATTTTGCAATTTTGGAATATTTGCATTATCATAATACAATATATTTGGGTTGGAATACAGGACTAATAGGAAATTCATTTATTTTACATGCACATAGCCTGATGATATAATTTTATACAACTTTTTGATATGGACATGTTTTAACTTCAACCTGTCACATAAGACCATGGTTGGAATTTCTGACTATTGGACAAACAAACAAATGGAACAACTTCCAG
This sequence comes from Peromyscus aztecus, assembly GCA_902168405.1. Taxonomy (NCBI): domain Eukaryota; kingdom Metazoa; phylum Chordata; class Mammalia; order Rodentia; family Cricetidae; genus Peromyscus; species Peromyscus aztecus. Next base: position 19,583 of record CABHPQ010152421.1, on the reverse strand, counting down.
AACACTGAGACTTCAGATTTTCTAATTCTGCGTGCTTGATCTGTATACATACGTCTCACAGCATACCCCCATTCTGTGCCAACCACTATGATAAGTTTTTTAAATCCCCGATTTCATTTCTTGTCTACAGTAACCTCACCAGTGCATTGTGCCCGTTTGTAAATGAAGAGCGATTTTAGACTGTGAGTAGATGAGAGCAGGAGCCAGGGTATCAGTTTGGGTTTGCGTTTGCAGTCCTATTGACTATGGAGCATTCACAGTGTAAGTGCTGTAATCAGTTTAATACGGTGACACATGCTCATGGGCCCTGTCAGTTTAATTTAATGAGAAATTAGTTATTCGTTTGACTGACATCCAAAACGATGCGTGTTGATAATTAATTGAATACCTTAGAGGTGCAAAGAAAAAGGACTCACTAGCATTACTACTCCTGGTGAACATCAGAAATAATTTCTCCTATAAGCAGCTAAAAATGAAATGTATAGCTTTGCTCATTCCTAGTCCAAAAGTAAAATAATGTTTTTAATCTCTTACCTAAAATAAATAATAAATAAATAAATAAATAAATAACCAAAATAAAAGTCCATAGATTCTTAAACAGAAAAACAATATAAAATAAAATCTAAACCCTAAATTGTTGTTTTACTAATGAAGGAATAAGTAGGTTTTAATACAGTGCTTACATGTCTCCATGGCAAGCATTGGGGACTCATGGGCAGTCACGGAGACCTTCTCTATTTACTTGACTTTTCTCTGTGGCAACTTGGAAGGGTAAGTTGCTAACTCACCATTCCCAAGCAGGTGGAGAACAGTCTCAGGTTTCCAACCCCCTTCTCCATACAATACTCCACTTGTCAACCTGAGAGGAATTGGGACTTTGCCAAAACTTTTGTTTTCAATCTGTCACTTAGATCATCACTCATATATAGTCTATGGAGAATGAATCATGAGATATTTGAAGTATGCTTTCATTAAACGAGAACACACACATAGCTCAAAAAATTAAAAATTAAAGTTTTGCCTTTCCTTGTAAATTTGATCTCTAAAAAAAAATGCCCATCTACTTAAAAATATATAAATAGTATAGCAATTCCTTATGCTAGGAATTGTTAAACAAATTTTACATACAAATTATATGTATTCATTAATAAAGCTAACATATCATTAAATAAAGTATCAACAGGCCAAAATACTCTTGACTGTTGAATTTTAGCAGAATATTCTTCTCTTTGGAATTATTCTAGAGATTAGTAAATTCTGGTAATTCAATTGTAGTAGTTACTTTAGAAATAGCAAGACAATATTCCTCTTTATTTTGATAGACAAAATACAATGTAAACATTACTAAATATCATTAAATTTCTTCTGTCATATATTAAACATATTGATACTGTATGGAAAGGTGAAGAGTCTGTGCATTATTTGTCAACCAGCTAGTGTTTCTCATGGTGAGTGAAAAATTAGTCTTCTCTCTCTCTCTCTCTCTCTCTCTCTCTCTCTCTCTCTCTCTTTCTCTCTCTCTCATCAGTTAACAATGGAAGCAGTATTAGTCACAGTACACGTGGAAATCTGCCAGTAAAATAAAGTTAAATAACATTTCTCTTCAAGCCTCATAAAAACGTCCAGAGGCCTTTTGTAAGGATATAAAGTATGATTCCCATACTAGCCAAAACAGAGCAAGACTGGAGAAAAGAAGGGATGGAAAAGTCCTGCTGCTTTAGGGGCACTTACAAGTGCCCTAACGTGGCGAAGTCCACTTTGGTGTCTCTGTCAATCTTCTCCCAAGCTACCTACAAAAGAGAAAGAAAACCGCCTTCCCCATCACAAGTATACAAAAGAGGAGTCTTGCTGGCAAGGTTAGCATCTGTCAGTATCAGGCAGGGGACAAAAGCAAAGCCGCTCTTTGAATTGTTTGCTTAATAAGATCTCCCGGTGAATGGCCTGTATCTGCAGCCTGGGGTTTACTGGGAACACAATACTGTGTTCTTTTACATAGGAAAGAGGTTAGTTCCAATAAAACAAGTGGATATGGTCAGCTTGTCATTTTAATAAAGTTCTAGTGTTTGTTCTGAAAACAAGGTAGACTTGCTAAACATCGTCCGTAAGTGCCGTCATGATCATTCATATACTTTGCCCCAGCAATCTGGTTTTTCTGGGATTTTCTATTTTGTATTGGCTGCTATTCATTGTCTGTGCTCCATTTGTGGCTTGCTGCTATAGAATTTTAATGAGTTCCATGTTAAACATCTATTAGAATTCATTTTTTTAGTCAACCTATAAAGAACAAGCCCCTACATCTTTCTAAATGTAACTTGTCCCACTACTATAAGTGAAAATAGTTCACCCACATTTAAGGACAATTCTAGAGAATACATTAAATAAAACTAAATGTGGACTGAGAATACCGTCAAATTCACCAAACTGGCATTTGTTGTGGGCAGGAATTGAAAGCCTAATTCAGGATCATACACTCATAGAAGGTAGCTGAGCCCCAGTCAATTACAGCAGCTGAGAGTCAGGCAATCGCCTGTGGCCACCAACTAAATAAAGTAAAACTGAGTGCTGCAACCAATTAACCACCTCTGTACCTCATTTCCCTTCTCTGGTCATCAGTGTTGTCTGACCACCTCATGGGGCCAGAATCCTTAAACACGTCCCTGGGTCTGAGCGATAACAAACGTGCCAATGATTCCTTAAGTGGTTAAACCGTCATGAATTTAACTAAACTGAGAAATTTCCTTTCCACAAATATGAGATGATTACTTTGGCCCACTGGAAGTACTACATGTAGATCCAAACGCTTAGCTTCCCCCATAACAACAAGCACTAGAACTGGCTGTAGGCTTGTTCAGTAAGCCATCTGGTACCCCATTTGAACTTGTCAACAACCTGCAAAAGGGGCCTTGCCTTCTCACGGAGAACCCAGGGGTCAGAGAGTTGGACCTTTGCCTAAGGACATGCGCTCACAATTCCGATGGATCTTTTCATGAGCCTTCGATGTTCTCATTATGCCACATTTTAGTTGCACAGTAATATTCCCAAAATGTGTTTTATGAGAGAGGAAAGTTTACAAAAGCATAAGAGTGGTCCTGGGACCAATGAACCGTAGCACGGGAAATTCCAGTCACAGCTGATACTGGTTTTGCTTTCTTGGCCTGCTGGCAAGTCTGTATTTGCAGTTTGGGAGGATCTTTAAATAGATTTTTATAGAAATTTTTAGCATAAGCACCTGCATCTGTGAAAGTTCCTTTAGTCTCAAACATTCAGCAACCCCTAAATAGCAGGTCCAGAGCACAAAAGGCCTGAGCTAATTTGATTCATAAATTTTCTTATCATTCAGTCTAAATGTTTCAATTAATGTAAATCACTTTATCCGCTGCCAAAATCTGTACTTGAATAAAAATTTAAAAGTATGGTTTTACCCAGATTTACATACAGAAATGAAGATGGAATGCAGACAGGTAGGTCTTAACGACACTGTGAATTTTGATTTTGTTTTGTTTTAGCTTGACTGATTTTCACACAACCAAGTTTGTAGTGACCCTGTGACTTAAGGTTGTGTAGATAGAAAAATTGAACAAGAATTTCACAAATGCTATTAATACTGTTTTTAATGAAGGCTTTCCAAAGACCAAAATAGTGCTAGACTAGAGCCTGCTGCTACTTCAGTGAGAAAACTGCATGAATGAATTTCTTCTCCACTTCAGGTTCACTTACATCAAATTGGTAACCTGTAATTGCCTGCTGGGAGCATTTACACCACGGAAATGGACAGACAAAGAGGAAGCAGATCTGAGCACAATACTGACAAAATGAGATGATGGACTGTAATGGATGCTGATTCTGTGCTCATCACTCCAGGTACAGGGATTGCTGACTGCTGAGCACTCAGGGCTATTCAGTCTGTGAGTTGCCCTTAGTGGAAGAGCAGTGTTTTTCCTTAGGATTTTGCCCCTCTGATGTTGGACAGCATCTTGGATACGGGGTCACGAAGATATGAATCTCCAAACAGTGACGGCAGAGCCGCAGCTCCTTTGGGGGTTAGGCCTGGGCTGTATGACTCCTGCACCACAGTTTGCCTTCTCTACCAGCTTAGCCCTGCTTCTCTCTCCCTTTCCCTTTCACAGGTTCTCCTCCTAAGGATAGATTCTCCCATCTCTAAATAAATAATAATAAAAAAAAATCTGCCTGCAAAGCCTGACCTAAGATTTATGTCCTACCCAAAACATAATGAGTACTCAATAAATGTCACTTGCCAATAACCGTAGGCATTTTCTCACTGTAGTGTCTGAGATAGAAGGGAATGGTTTAGGTAACTTCTCTTTTTAACCTGAAAAAGGATTTTGGTATGGACAAGAAAGAGCAATTTTGTTACCGTCTATAATCATAGTTATCTCTTACAAAGGGCAATTTGAAACTAACAGACACCACAAATATTCAAGTCATATTAATTTAGGTAATAAAAGTAGTCCATCCAATTTGGGTTGGAAACTTTTAAACATAGCTGACTTCTTGCTAAGAATACATGTAATCAGTAGTCTTTAATGATAATATAAATACAATATTCTTCACACTACAGTTCTAAGGATGACTAAGAAAGTGCTTCTTTACTAATCAGTTCAATAAAAACCTTCCTAGGTCAACTTAAAAAAAAAGTTGAGTGTGAGGGCCATGTTAATCTCCTCTTAAAACTGCACAGACTTAAACAGAATGCATCCCTAGAGAGAATTCAATACAAATCACAGCTGAAAAACACTGGGCAGGCATTTGCAGTCATTCAGTGATGCAATATTCTGGGCACATTCTTGGTTATGCATGAATGTCATGATGACTTCTAAGGGATTAATTATTTTATTTGGAATCATAACATTTCTTAGAACACTGTGAGGACCTTTTCAAAATTAAGCCATAATAATTCAAATTTTGGTCACATATTAAAATATCTCAAATATATTAGGTGGATGATTTTTAACCATTTGCTTTCTATGCTTTGGAAAATCACATTAAAGGAATCTATTCTTGTTTCTGACTTTTAGATTAGATTTAGGGTGTTAGCAATGTATTAGTCATGTGCTACTGCAGAGAGAATCTACCTTGACTTTCCCATTCCTTTGTTGACTAATTAAGTTTCAGTAACTCTGAGCAAGACAAAGGCACCGTGGTGATGAGAGAAATAAGCAAAGGTTGTGCCTGTGACAGAACCTGTAGATTCCTAGATGAGACACACAGGCAAAGTCATCAGCCAATTCAAAGTAGAACCAATCTGACGGATTTCTTGGGAACATGTTTGGCATGTATATCAGTTATTTTCTTGTTGCTATGATAAAATTCCTGTCAAAACCAACTTAGAGAAGAAGGATTTCTTTCAGTTTACGGTTTGGGGATGCAATCCATTGTGGAAAGGAAATCATGGCAGCAGGAAAGTGAAGTGGCTGGTCACACTGCATCCACAGTCAGGAAGCCAAAAATGGTGAATGCTAGTACTCAACTTGATTTCTCCCTTTATTCAATTCTAGGATTATAGCCCATGTAATGGTGTGCTTACATTTAGGGTGGGTCATTCCATCTCAGTTAATCTAACCCAGAAAATCTCATTGGCACACTTAGAGGCTAACCTAACCTAGATATCCCCTCAGAGTTAGCCTCAGAGATTTGCCTACTAGGCGATTCTAGATGCTGTCATTTTGAAAATCTATACTAACAATGAATTTGTAGCTAAAACATACCACTTTTCATTATTGATTATCCTTATTACCCTTCCACGTGGCTCTGTTGGTGACAAAGAGTTACAGAAATCATTTATACATTAGTTTCAAGTTGAGAGTCTTCTGGGCTAAACATGGCATGTCTTAACCAAGACTGTTCACCTTTGAGCCAACAGGTTACAGGTAGTATTTTTCCACTTCTGCAATAATAGAGCCAAAGGAAAAGGTAAGAAGTGTTTCCAAGCATAAACCCCAAAAGCTACTCCCATGATGGATGTAGGGGCTTCTGGAAACTGTCCCACCAAACTGGAGTTGAGTTTCTCTATGATTTAACAGAAAGTAAATAGCATTGTAGGCATGAGCAGCAGTACTGGGTTGCCTTGGCCACATTTGTTTCTCAACTGTCTTCACATTTATATCATATTAACATGGTCAGCCATGATGGTGTTGAACCTTATGCCATTTGAAAGTCCTCTTAGAAAATGAAAATCAAATTATGCACACATAATAAAGTACAAGTACCATTGATTTTGGAAGGCAATGAAAAGTGCAAGTTATCAGACTTGGGAAGGGGGCATCTTTGATAATTTGCCAAGATAGGCAAATAACAGAGTGAAAACCAGCCCCACCTCCATCACCACCTCCCCACCCCCCACGCACACACAGAACTTTCTACAACAACAGGTCAGGAGGACATATGCCAACTAGGACATAAACAGTCCTGTGCCTGGGGCAACTTGGAAGGTCAGGCTGAATGAGCCACCATCAACGCATATGTCCTAAGGCAAGTGAATTAACAAAGGGAGAAAAAGCAGCTCTCTACCAGGAAAACTTCTCAGAGGAGTGAGTACTCAGAGATGACTGAAGTCCTTAAACGGAGGCTGTGGGAGGGGACCCAAGACTGGGTTAATTTTTTTTTTACTATTTTGTTTCTACGGAAGAACACCATGCTTCAGAAAGTTTATATGAATTTTTTTTTTTTATGGCAGGGAGGGTCTCTTCTTACTTGCTATGTAGTTCCAAATGACCTGGAACTCTCAGTCTCACTGATGGGATTGTACAATTGGCTCAGTTTCTCCAACTTAAAATGAAGACAAAATACGAAGGTGCTATGAAGTGCGTTCTAGAACAGGCCTGCTCACATTATGCTTCTCTTCCTCTCCCCACAGCTCGGCTGCTCTTTGTCCTCCTTCATCCTTCCCTGGCTTTGAGTTTTGAGGAGGAGGAGGAGGCTACAGGGTCCTGTATCCAGGATTTTTATGTTCTGCATGTGCTTTCTATTGGCAGGATATTCTACCAAATCCCAATATTTTGTCCTTGTCCTTAAAATAAACACAGCACTCAAGAAAACTAGAAGAATAAAGGAGTACAACAATAACAAATGACAGGGTATTTCCCCCGGATGCCAAGATCCTTAAGACATCAAGGAGCTTAGCAGGAATAGCAAACTCTATTCTTTCCAATGTAGGATCCATGTCACCCAGAGTTCCCTGGTGAGCCAAGTGAAGAAGGATGGAAACTAAAGGAAAGCTTTTCCATGGAAGAAAATGGTACTCCATGTGTACAGATAAAGATTTAAGTTTTGAACCAAATACTTAAATAAATTCAACTTCTCTCAGAATCCACACAGGAATTTTAACATAGAAATACAAGGGACCGAACTCTGTTTGCCTATTCTTGTTCTTCCTGACACAGGTTGACAACTATCCTTTCACAAAGGCCAGACTGAGTGTGGGAAACTCAGGTCACTTCAGGCAGGACTGGCCTGCTTTTGTTAGTAATATAATTACAACCAAAGAGTCCCTGTTTCCAAAACTGTGAAGTGAATTTTTTTTGATTCATCTAGATGAATAGATGTTTGGGGACTCTCTAGGACCCAAGGATGAACTTTGTTTTGGGAATTCCTCAGTAGGAGGACTTCAGATCTGCTGGAGACTTGCAGTATCCCATATTGAACTTTAAGTTGCTAACAGACACCTTCCCAGCAAGGCTGTGATGCTGGCTTCAGGTAAGCAAGAGGTCTGGCTAGAGCTCACTTAACGTTTATTGACTCTCCTCTGTTCTCCTTCCTGTTGGCTGGCTATTGCGGCACCTAATCAATTTACAGACATTGTCCTGAAGATGCTATTTCTTCAGGAGAAAAATGTGACATGTTTGCATCTAGCCTCAGGTCAAGTTGAGTATCTTTTCCGTATTTTGATCTTCTTCATATTTAACATTTGTCTCTGATTTTTGTGTAGCTTAGGAGTGATATTGCAAAATAATTTTAATCACTGGGGAAGGGAGGTCTTTGCTACTGTAGGTTTGAAAGTGAATGCTACATGTCTCAGATGTTCTTCCTCTACGAATCCCAGGTGTGCTCATGTGCTAAGACCATGTTTCTGTGGTCTTAGCACATGAGCACACCTCATGTGGCTGCTGTGGGATGTTCTGTATGGCAAATGTGTTGCTAATAAAACACTGATTGGCCTGTGGCTAGGCAGGAAGTGTAGGCGGGACTAACAGAGAGAATAAAAAGAACAGGAAGGCAGAGGGAGGCTCTGCCAGCCGCCACCAGGACAAGCAGCTTGTAAAGATGCCAGTAAGCCACGAGCCATGTGGCAAGGTATAGATTTATAGAAATGGATTGATATAAGATATAAGGACAGTTAGCAAGAAGCCTGCCACGGCCATACAGTTTGTAAGCAATGTAAGTCTCTGTGTTTACTTGGTTGGGTCTGAGCGGCTGTGGGACTGGCAGGTGAAAGAGATTTATCCTGACCGTGGGCCAGGCAGGAAAACTCAGCAACAGTAAGTGTTTTTCTCAATCATAGGGGGAAGAGAAACAGTAGTTCTATCTTTTAGTATCATTTATAGAGAAGACACAAAACCTAAAACATGTCCATTGAAAGCAGGAAGGCAGTCATTAGAATCAGTGTGTGTTAGAAGACATTGGGGAGGCTAGATTTCCTGAATGAGTAGAAGAAGACAAAAAGATCCCCACACTGAAGTCTAAAGAAGCTATAATTTGAAAGCCAGCTTGCTCTGTGGGAAAAATTTCAGGGACCATAATAAGATTTTCATTTTCATCTGTCCTTTTCTATGGTCTTATTACTACCAGGAATGGCCTGGACTTGATATTTAGGGACCAAGAATGTATTGTTACAAGCTACAAAGAATAAAATATGTTATTTGATTCTCATCTATGACACCCACATTTTATGCCATTTAGTACCTGATCTCCATCAATACGCACAAAATTCACTGGTGTGTACAGAATCTCTTGTGTGTGCTTAGCATATGTCATATACCTTGAGCAATTGCAAAGATGTAGGACAACTGAAGCCTGCCTGGAGGAAACAGGATTGACTTCCCAGTTTTTAACACAATAGACTTTGCTGAATGGCATATCTTATCTTAAAAGACTAAAACTTACAACTACATCATTTATAAATATGACATGAGGTTTTTTTTAATCTTATATAAGATATTTTGGGATATTCTGAATCATTTGTGTCATGCTACGCTACACAACCAGTGGGCTATTTAAAATCAAAGCAGGTATAATCAACATGGGGGAATTGGATAATTGGGTTACTTAAGGATAACTAGCTATCCGTCATTCTAATTAACTGGTGCTGATTCTGGTTACAAGTCAAGTCGTGAGATGACACTGTGCCCCTGGCAGTGTTGTGATGGAAATTGAGGAGGAGTCATTTAAAACATGAAGGGTATAGTGAGTCATGGGAGGAGAATGGCTGGCTACTGAGGGTGAGTAACACGGAGGCTTCCCAGGGAAGCCTTCTAATGGGCATCTCATCGCTTAACAGCTCAGTTAACAAATTTAGACAAAAAGCAACTGAAAACTTCATCCCTAATTATCAAACCCCCTTGAAGCTGTACATTTCCCAAGGCTTTCCTAAGAGAATAGGTGTCACTAATCAATAATGACACCTAGTGAGACACTCCCAAAGAGCTCTCTTTCTGTGGGATGTCTGTTAACCCAGCAGGAGGAGTCTGAGGTGAAATGCTTCTTACTTCAGGGTTAATTATTTGCATTTTCTCCTTAGAGCCAATGGGAGCTTGAAGTATGAAAGCCAATTGCTGAATTCCAGGAGGCCAAAAACACTCAACTCTGCAGGAATCCATCAGCTAGTAGATTTCTGGATTGCCTTTGTCTTGAGGAAGAAATTCATAGATCCGTCAAAGGACTGTCATCCTTTTCATACAAGTAGAGGGGTTTCCATAGACTAATATTATTTTTAATTGAGACTTTCGTGAGGCTTTTGTTTGGGGACACTGACAACATGGTGACTTGTTATGATTAACATGAAAGTCAGAGCAATAAAAGTTCACTAAGATACTCACAGCTGGTCATGTTTCATGTCTAAGAGATGAAGTTCATTTGTCATGTTGGCTATTTTTACTTAAAGTAACAAAGTGGGCAGTGACAGATGCATAAACCCTTGATGGGAAGGATCTTACCTCTGGATTGCCCTGAAGTGATTTGTGGCCAAGTTCTGTTGTATTTATTGCTGTTGTGATTTTGCTTTGAATTAAATTCTTAACTTCAATGCACAGAAAAAGTCTTGAAAGCATTTTGATTCCTAGTGTAATATTTGATGCTTTAGGAACACCAAAGTAGTCATGAACATAATTCTAGACTGAAGTTAAGATTACTAATTTCCAGGGGGAAACTGATTTGGGAGGACATATTTTAGCCTTTTCTGTGACATCCTCGGGCTGAGGTAAACCCTGCTCTATACTGTAAAGTTATGTCAAGTTCCCTTACCTTTTATTAAAGCTTTCAAAATTACACAATTGATACATATGCTGCTGGTGTGGGGGAGGGGAGCGGAGCAGCAGCAGATGTGAACTCCAGACCTTTCACTTGGTGACAGATGAGGCTTTCCATTACAACCAACGCTCATAGACACGAAGTGGCAAAATATAGCTCAGCAGAAACATCCTACTGCAAGTGTGTCCCAAGGGCCAGTTCTTCTCCAGGAAACCAATCTGCCTAAGGGACAGTCTGTGTCTTCCCAGACCTGTGCAGTGGAGGGACATTTCCAGAACGACCTTCCTCAGAATGTTAGTGAGGGGGTATTGAGTAAGGTTGCCCTGATCCCTTACCGTGCAAGACAGAAGCAAAAATCTACAAATGAAGGTTTGGTCTAAAATGTTCTTCCTCTGAAAAACTGACGGATTGCAAAAGCTTATCTTTGAATTCTGTGAAGCTGTGTAGAGTCAATGCCTATAAAAGGATGAAAAAGGATGGCTAATTGCCATCAGAAACCAGACTTCCAGGACAAGGTCTGCAAATATCTTGCTCCATTCAAGCTGATTCTTATCGTTTCTGTTTTAATAGAAAGTTTCAATGTTTTCATCAATATGCCCCTCCTTTTAAAAAGATGGAGCACAAAGATACAGGATAAACTCACTTCTGCTGGAGGGATGGAATCTTATGTCTCATCCAGATGTTTGAGTCATTCTAGGTTCAGTGATCTTCAAAAGCAGAATTCCATAGACTCCCTCAACCATTCACAAATCTATATATTCTTCATTAATCTCCAACAATGCTCCAGATGCTATGGAAAGTAGTAAGAATATATAATTAACTGCAGAATTATACATATATTATATATATAATTAACTGCAGAATTATATATATTATATAATTAACTACAGAATTATATATTCTTACCCATCCTCCCATGTACTCTTTCAGTTTGGAAATAGCACATTAAGTAAATGCAAAATGAAAAAGAGGTAACTGTGATAAAGAGGGAACCACAGAAGCATTTGAGCTATTGTTCAAATAACAGTTTCATATTTAAGGGAGGAGGAAAGGGGATGCCATTCCACTGGGAGAGACAGCCTAGCAAAAGATGTAGAGTAAAGATTGTGTAACATACTTGGTAGTCTTCAAGACAAGGGAGAAGTGTAGCATATCTAACAGGCTGGGCAGGAATGTGGTATGGCAAGTGACAAGACAAGAAAAATAGTTCTGCTGAATACATGCTAGGGATTTTGGACTTCATTGTGTAGGGCTACTAGAAGTCATGAAGGATTTTTTTTTTTTTGGTTTTTCGAGACAGGGTTTCTCTGTGTAGCTTTGCGCCTCTCCTGGAGCTCACTTGGTAGCCCAGTCTGGCCTCGAACTCACAGAGATCTGCCTGGCTTTGCCTCCCGAGTGCTGGGATTAAAGGCGTGCACCACCAACGCCCGGCTCATGAAGGATTTTTAAACAGAGCAGTTGTATGGTTGGGAACTGGTAGTGCCAGAGTGAGGCTATAGTGCTCAGGATCAATGAAATTATTTATTGGCCTGCTCTGAAAATCCAAGGGAGAGACCTTCAGGAATGAAATTCATGGAGCAAATGAACTATTAAAGAAGACTGTGCTAACTAAGTTGATCTCAGCTAAGACAAACATTAGAAGAAATGCTTTTAAAACTTCAAATAGAACTTAACCAAATTAAAAAGATGTATGCTTGCTGAGACCTGGGCCTAATTAGATAACAAAGATTAGTGGATTAAAGGGGAGAGAAAAAAACCAAATCCTAAACTGCTAGTGTTCCCATTACTGTTATAATGGTACATTTTGTTTGTAAATGTATGCCCAGTGCGTTTAAAAACCAAACTCTTTGGAAGGATTGTGTTTCCTGAAAGTGGTGAACATCCACTTAAAACATATTTGAATGTTCAGCTGTTTACCAAGTTGGTTTAGAAATAGTTATACACAATCAATCTCATTCAGCAGTCACTTCATTTTAGTGACATATAAACAAAACAGATTTGTTTGCCATTTATGAACTGGGGTCTAGCAGCAAGGGATGTTTCAATAACATTATTATAGTGATTCAAGTTGGGCTTGGCAGTGAGAAATGACTTCAAAGGAGCACAAGAGATGTTTTCTGGAGAGAAAGACACGAGCTGAAATTAGATTGCTGTCCATATGGCAGCACCAAATTTGCTTACAGGTGCTTGGCTTTTGCACCTAAAATGGGTAAAATTTTTAGTTATGAATCACCTCCCATAAAACTGTTAAGGACATTATTAATGTACACCTATTAGCTACTTTAAATATGCTTAATGCTGTGATGAAACCTGCAGTCATTCATCTGGCAATATTTTATAGAGAAACTACTGGAGATAGATGTGTTCTTGGCCACTAGAGATACATTACAGCAAGAGAACAGGGTTATTTTCTTGATGCCTTAAAATGGACAACCTAGAAAGGAAGGGCTCTCATGTATACTAAATAGCCTTTGAAGCAACCTTATAACTCACCTTTCACTTGAAACCCTTTAATGGCCTGGTAAAACAGGTCAGCAGGTAAAGGTGCCTGCCACCAAGAATAAACAGCTTGAGTGACCTGAGTTCAAGTCCCAGTACCCATGTAGAAGTCTACCTCAAATTGTTCCCTGGCATCCATTTGTTTGGCTAGGTACACACATGTGTGAGCACATGAGCATACATACATGTAAACTAATTAACTAAATAATGTTTAAAAGCATCTTTACTCAATATCTACCATGTGCCGTGCATCACAACTGGTACCAGGAATAAAATCATGTGCAAGTCATGATTTCCAGTGTCACCAAATTCATGATTTCACTCTCTGTCGACACAATCCTCTGAAGTATGAGAGGCAGTTCTCTTTCTTTTCTGTAGCAGAGCAAAAGAACCGGAATATCAAGTGCTTCCTCCAAGACCACACAATGCCAGGGCTGGGTTTCAAACTTAGGACTTCATATGCACACTCTGCGAGGCTGCACTGTCTTTAAGGTCATTGTCAGATGTAAGAAATGAAAACATTACATAGAATTTATTATCAGAGTGCACTGTGTTCTTCGTGACTACGATGGACTTGGCTAGCTGTATACTGTTTTTGTTGGCTGAGTCCTATCCTCCTCCTGGGTCCTTCACTGTGAAGGCACTTCTGGTGCTAGTGCAAGAAGGTGTTATCTAGAACAGCATTCTTCCTCTTTGCTACCAGTTTTAGTGGCTTCTGCAGATCTATGTTAAAGTCCTCACCTAGGGATGCAAAGCTAATCTTTGGTCTTCATTTCTCATCGAAGGAGATACTTCCCATGCTACTTCCTCATTTGTTTCAGTTCGCTTGTGATGTGTTTAAACAAAATAAAACTCAACACTGACCCAGGAGGGCAGTCCCCCAATCTTTGTGCATTTTCCACATCAATCACCCACGAGTATCTTAACGTGCTTCTACTGGGACAAGAACAGACTGCTGGGGCTCACTCACGATTAAAAATTCTAGATACACATGGGAGAAATATTTCAAGTCAACAAAGCATTTGTACAAATATGAACAATGATAGGAAATAGGAAAGGGAAATATGCCGGCAGACTGAAACAAAGTGAGAAATGAACTACCGCACAGATACCCGTCAGCCAATTATATTATCAACATCTCCATTTTTAAAAGTAATCTCTCAATGTAGCTGCATTTCTCACCATAACTATGCTGATACTGTGATGAGAAAGGAGAGATTGTGAGGGAAGGCCAACCCGAGTTATCTCTCTCTAAAACTCACATATTTTTCCAGTATTACTTTTTTACATTAATAAATACATTTTTGGCCATTTTACTGGCCTTTTCAGATACTAGCCATGCTTCCCTTCTAACTTGGAATATAAAAATCTTCATATTCTCCCAAAGAGTACTCGACTTAGAAAATTTAGCCAAACATGTCTTTCCAAGCAATAGCTGACTCGGTAAGAACCAGTCATTTCTAACGAAAATCTACAGCTCTACCTCGTCGACACAGAATTATCACAAGCTACCTGGAGATAAGTGTTTGCAGCAAAATCCAATTTTCACAAAGCTGAGAGGAAAAGAGAAGAAAAAGGGGGGGGGGGCTCAAGCATGTACAGGGCCTATGGTAACTGGACAGCTACGGTTTTAGAACAATTACATTAAGTACACAAATCTGGTTTTAATGGCCATGCTTAGAAGAGGGGCAAAGTGCTAAATGTGTAAGTCATTATGAACTTGGCACAGTAGCTCTGTTTATTTTAGGCTCTTGCACTGGTTTTGTGGAGGATGTTTACTTAACCAGACTCTATTAAACATGCTAAACACATTATTGTGGACTTGGTCTCCATGAGCGCCTTTCATTGACAAGCTGAAAGAGGAATACATCATTGGAATCATAGACGATGGCAGATAGGCTACAGGAGATGCAGGCGGGTATCTTTTTATCACGAGCTAGAAACATTTTCAGTTGAATTTGTGTTTCTGAAAACCAAAGTCATGATAACCTTGGAGACAGGAGTGTATTGACCGGAGACACCAGACACAGAGCAGGGAACTGCTAGTGAGCATTGCTCTTAACCACCTCTGACCTGTTGGCCCCAGATGATAGCACACTCTGGTGTCAGGACAATCCTATGCCTAGACCTGTCATTCAGATGCAGCTACCAGGCCACGACTAACTAATTACTTACTCCAAGGGCTTGATAAGGGCGAGCATCTTAACTCTTGATAAAACTGCCTGAGTCCAGGAAGGAGTACAGTCCTTAGCAGTGTTTCAGGGTACCAAGATAAGGAACTGAAAAACACAAGACTTGCTATCAGTGATTGTCATGTGTGATCCAGGTTACTTTGGGCATTTTTATTTCTTTTCCTTTTTCTCCTTCTCTTTCCTCCTTCCTTCCTCTCAATGGCCCTTCCTTCCTTCTTTTCTTCCTTCCTTCTTTTCTTCCTTCCTTCCTTCCTTCCTTCCTCCCTTCCTTCCTTTCTTCCTCTCAATGTCCCTTCCTTCTTTCCTCCCTCCCTTCCTTCTTTCCTCTCTCCCTTCCTTCTTTCCTCCCTCCCTTCCTCTCAATGCCCCTTCCTTTCTTCCCTCTTCCTCCTTCCCTCTTCCTCCTCTGCCTCCCTTCCTTTCATCCTTTCCTTCCCTGCCTCCTTCTCCTTTCTTCACCTCATCTTCCTCCTCCCCTCCTTCTCCCTTCCTATCCTCTCCCCTTCCTTTATTCCTCCTTTCTACCTCCTCCACCTTCTTCTTTCCTTTCTTTTTCCCCTAACCTCTCCTTCTTCTTCCTCAATGCCATATATTCATCTTCTTCCTCTTATACCATATATTCATCTTTTGAGGACTCTTAATTTAAATAGGTTTATTTTTACATCCCTATAAAGATTATATAAATATATAGCCACATACAAATCAATTCATGTTAGAATTAAAATATTTTGAACAATTGCATTTTGAATTTCCCACAAAGTAAGTTCCTAACAAAAAAGCAGTGTTATTCTAAAATGAACAGTTGAAGATATTTTCCATGCACTGTAATTATTTATTAAAGCCATCCTAGAAGACAGATAATTGGCAGACAGAAACGACTAAAAATTAACACATATGTTTTTCTTTGCCATTTACATAAATCTAAACCCGAAAGAGATCTTAGTCTGTGGTATCACAAATTATCTGATATGTTCTTTTGAAGTTCGTTGACAAAAAACACCCTAGACACAAGTCCATTTTATGTGGTGTGTGGTCTTGGAGCAAAATCTACTAGCTTTATTTAGTTGAAAAATAAACACTCTAAGTATGTCTAACAAGGTTTTATAGAACAGGTCTGATAAATAAAATAATTAATATGAGAGAATGCTTATCAGCCACATGCTCTTTAAAGTAACACATACAGTTAATTAACTAGCAAATACGCACATTTCTAGGGAGTTGGCTTTTGAGATCCAAACACAACATCATTATTTTCTAACATTGTTCTTCCATCTGGACCCTTGTGTGCTGTGGGATATGGGACATGGCACATGACAGTGCTTGAGATGTGAAAAAGAAGCAGTGCATACTAGTGACCATAGCATTAGTTATTTATGGGGAATAAAGGGCAGTTTGGATTTTGACTTTCTACTTAGAACATTTAAAATGTTGCTAAGTTGTTAGTGCTGCCCTCGTCTGGAAATGCCATTAGTTTAGGGACCATTAATACAGATTACAGGGCAAGCAAGGGGAAACTGAAGCTTCAGAGCCAGAACGCACAGAGCTGGGCTTCATTTCTCACAGCCTTATTCTCATCTTTTAAATGGGGATGATGATTTCATCGCACAGCATTGAATAAGTTTACATGAGGTGATCTAGGCCACGCCCAGAGCTTGGTACTTTGATGTACTCAACTTCTTTTAGTTTCCTTTACTTTTAGAAGTAGAAATGATTTTCAGAAGGATAAGAAACATATTCAACCTGTATTTATAGCTTAGCCAGCATGATAGAATATTATAGCCAAGTAGCTTCTGTCTATTAAAAATAACTCTCTCTCTCTCTCTCATACACACACATGGAGTAAAAATAACTAAAAGAGCCTACTTCCAATGTTAACTTCAAATCTAATTTGAGAGAAAATTATAAGTATTTATACTTAAATATTGAATCTAATAATAATAAAAACAACCCCAATGGCACATGCGAACTATTAAAGAAGACTTAAGAAATAAATTTGTCCTGCTACTCAAATGGCATTTGAATAAAAATATTCTACAAGTCTTTATAATGCCCATGAACTAATACAAACACAGGCTGGGTCAGAAGGGGGACCTGCAGAGACAGGCAGGATGTTGCTCAGGCCAGGCTGAGAAGGCAAGAACTCAGACATAGAAGAGGGGATCTCTGAATAGGAGTCTGCAGAAGCACTTCTGGCTTGGAGAAGGTGGTGACTGGAAACAGGAGGGGAAGTCCAGGCTCCTATCTAGCAAACCAGGGAGCAAGTGCAAGAAAATACTTGGGCCAAGAAGAGCTGATGAATTCCTTTCCCCACCGTGTTTAGATTTAGGTGATGGAAGAACATCTAAGTAAAGATGTTCCATAAACAGAAAGAAATCTGTAACAAGGGGGAGCATAAAAGGTCAGGGCAAGACAGAAAGATCTGGAAAGTGTCTGCACAGTGCTGAGTGGTAAATAGAACCCGGGCCTCAAGCATCAGACTTGCTTGTGGGGCATGATTTACAAACCACAGAAGATTATTGTTAGAACACTGTCTTAAATGTATTTATTGGAAAATATTTCTGAATTCTCTCTGTGGGGTTAATATAGCAGCACGTTTTACATACCTGTTTAGAAGTCAAAGAAACAGGCGATTCCCAGCCAATTCTTTCAGTTTATAGACAGACAAAAATCAAAGGGGTAAGCTGACTGAGTAAGTAAGTTTCCTTGTTTTTGAATCCAATAATTACAAATGGCCAGATAGAAAAGCATGCAAACATCCGATGACTTAAATTCTACATAGGTATGCATTTCCAGTTAGAATCCATCAACCTTGTCGCAACAGTTATTTAAAATCAGTCTTATGCTAACTTAAAGTACTCATGCTGTAAATGATTGATCCAAACCCATAAATAATGCCATAATTGGAAAACCAAAGTGTTCCCTCAAACAAAATGTCCTTTTGAAATACCAGGCTGATGATGTGCAAACATGGTCACATTTAGAAAAACTTCCTTACTCTAGTAATTATTGAGGTTTGAATGTGAAATATCAACTACAGAGTCCTGTTTCCAAACACTTGGTTCCTAGTTAGTTGTGCTGTTTGGGAAGACACTGGTTCCTTTTGGACTTGGGATCTATTTGGTGGATGTAGGCTGGGAGGGACTGGCCTCAAAGGATATCATGGTCTTATCTTGGCCAAAACTCTCTGATTCCTGTTGGTGCTATGTAAGAACCACACTGTACCTGTTTCCACTGTGGACTGCCCCACTACCAAGTCCTGCCTTCTCCTCCTGATAACCAGCTCCCTCCAAACTGTGAGCCAAAATAAAACCCTGCTCCTCCTCATTAAGCTCTTTCTGCCATGGGCTGTGTCACATCAACACGAGCAGTAGCTAATAGAGTTGAAGGAGGTGGGAATACTTTGTAGGTCATATAGGATTCTTTTAAACACTTAACTTGAAGAATGAGATTTGTACTGTCTTAAGGTCAATCCCAGCTGCTCCATATACTTAAATTGGATGTATAATGTAGATATGCCAAACCAGAAACAAAAAACCCGCACAATTCCAGTCCCCTTTATATACTTAGACAAAAGTAATGTAAACGAAATAAGTGTAGCAGCAAACCATGGCAAAACTGTCGCTAGCTTTCAGTTCTAATTTAGACAATCAATCACTTTCCTGATATTTAGTCTAATTGCAGTTTATTCATCTGACAGTTGCCAGAATAAAGGAAAAATTTATGAAGCTGTGAGTTTTCCATGTGATTGTTCTCTAGTAATAGATTATCAAATGATTACACAGCCTAAAACTAAGACCAGTGACAGAAAACTGACCGCCTTCCAAGTAAATTCTGTCTATCTTGAATTATTGCTCTTTTGGAAAGTTCTTTCAGAGACCAGCATTCCCCTGAAAGCTCCACATAGATACTGCTTTTTTCAATACACCTAGGGATCATGCAGAGCAAACACCATGGGTACCCTGGCCTGGTAAACTTTTCAGTGTTTGAAGAAGCCACCAGGCATCTTCTGAGCCTTCTTGTACCCTGAGTATTTCTCCTGTGAATTGTCCTAAGTCTTTTAACATACAGCTTTCTCCTCACTCTTGGGATTCTTGTTAATGTGTTAGGGAACTGTAGAGAGAAACTAGGCTCAGGAGTTGGACAATCTTTATTTGAATCTCTGCTTTGTCATTAACAGTCTGGTTAGCTCTCACAATTTATTTAACCTCCCTGGGCCTTCGTTTTCTTATCTGTCAAGTTGAAAATAAGAATAATAACCTCAGTGGTCTGTTGTGTAGACTCAATGAGATCATGCATAGTCTAGCTCCTGGCCCAGCTCTCATCCAAACCACACCCCTAGTAGGAGTCAGATCCTCAGATTTAAAAAAACAAAACAAAACAAAAAAAAGAGAGAGAGAGAGAGAGAGAGAG
>CABHPQ010152420.1:0-37249 GCA_902168405.1 Peromyscus aztecus | reverse complement strand
AGAGTGTGTCTCCCAGATCCTTGAGCTTTACACCACCTCCATTTTCCAGCATTGTAACCTCAGGAAAGGTACCAAGTCTCTCTTGGACCCAGTTCCCCAACTGTACAATAAGGCACTAATAGTACCCACCTATGGGGCTGTCTGGAGGACTAAATGAACTAATACGATGCAGAAAGGTTAGGAACACATTAAGCACAACAAAAATGTTAGCTGTAGTTTATGGCATCTGGGGTCTCCATCTCCTGCTAGCTACCTGTGTAGAAAGTATAATGTCTTATAAACTTCCCACCTCTAGCCATTTAGGGGAAGTAGCACTCAAGAGGTTTTTTTTGGATTTAACGCAAAAGGTCAGAACCATCATCAATACATGTCATCACATGGCTTATGTTTACCTGGTGTGAACATAATTTAAAGTGCTGCACGGGCACCTCAAATCATCTAAGGAGAAGCAGATAGAACAGCCCAGCAGATTAGCCAAGGAGAACACTGGCACAGAAATGGGCGGAGTCACAGCAACACAAAGTGATTTTCAAACCATTCTAGATACCTAAAGTGGGAAGAAGGATTCATTGCTCAGGAACAACCATTGTCAGCTCTGTACAGGACTGTGTGCAAAGCTTTGCCACATACACCGTCCACGTATGTGATGGACACTCTGTGGTCCACCCCAAGCCTCATTCTCAGCCTTGGGCACTGGGCTAGAAGGTCATGTGTTGATATGCCAAGATGTAGGGCATAATACAAATACGTTACAAGCCACGTGAAAACTTAGTAATTATTCCTGCCTCTCAAAGTCGTCATTTGGAGAGTTACTGACCCTATTCAAGGAATGGAGCTGTAGAGAAGGAAAATGGCCTGGCCGTGGCTCCACAGCTGTCAGCTCCAGAGCTAAGACTTGAATTTAGTCTCTTGACTCCAAGGCCAGAGGCTCAGTGGTCAGCACCAGAGAGCAGAAATGACACCTGGGACAAACTCAGAACTGTCCTGCCTGTGCCTCTCACAGCCTCTTCTAATTTCCTCCATAGGGGCTCAAATGCTGCCAGTTCTTTACCTTGTACCCAAACCTCAAGGTGGAGTCAGTGTGCAAGCTCTGACTCCAGTTTATCTGTCAACCAGTCCAGCCTCCCCCAGTTTAGCCACAGTCTCCTCCTTTTCAATGCCTGGGGTGAGGGCCCCAGCACATGACACAAAGGTACTTCGATGGCCCATGCTGCCTGGGAACAGTGAGGAGCAAGGATCAGGGTGCCAGATCATATACCCAGTGACTTGACTTCAAAGGCAAAGGGCAGACCTAATTGAAACCATGTATTGCTCTCCTGGGACTGGTCCAAGGCTGCCTTGATCCAGGCAGAGCTCTGGGAGGTGAAACTGAATGACAGAAACCACAGAATTCATTTTTACTAAAGCATGAACTTGCAGAAAAGAATTCTTTCCTAAGGACTTCTGCTCAACAACATGGATAAATAGAAATCTGGGCCTGGTGGGCCTCATGTTTGGCCGTGACTGTCCCTCACTCCCGACCCTAGAAGCTGCCCCACACTGCTCGCTTTTCTGATGTTTTGTACAAATGTACCAACATGTACAGGGGACAGCACGTGGAGCTGAGCTTGTGGGAACAGAGAAAGAGGTCACAGCTGCTCTCAGCACAGACTACAAACGCGGAGGGACAGCTCCCACACTCACCAGACACCCTCTGGCAGGGCTGGGCCACGTGCATTTGTTTATCAGCAGGCTTTGTTGGCACGCAGAAGGACGATAACAGAAAAACATTAGAAGCCAAAGAGAAAGATGGTGCCACAACTATAGAAAAAGGAAGACAGACCCGTGGGTTTGCAGTCCTAAAGTGCGGGCTACAGAGAATGCGACAAAACTAAGGACAGACACAAAGGCCAGTGCCGAGTCCGGGGACATGCCCCAGCTAGAAAATGCTGTGGTGACAGCCCAAGTTCGGTCCTTGGAACCCACGCCAAAAGCTAGATGTGGCAGGCTGCATCTGCATCCCAGAACTCCGCAATCGAGAAGGGAAGTGGAGACAGGAGAATGGCTCTGGAGCTCCCAGGCCACCTGCTACCTTGGAGTGCACGGCAGCAGAAACAAGAGAGACCCTACTTCAACAGGGAGAAGGTGAGCACTGACTCCTGAAAGCTGTCCTCTGGCCACACACACACACACACACACACACACACACACACACACATACTCACAACATACTCATACACACCACACACTTACACACATACACATACACTCACAACACACTCATACACACCACACACTTACACATACACACATACACACACACCACACACACTCATACACACACACTTAAACCAGCAAAAGAGAGCACTAAAGCAGTCCCCTTCGGAGTCAGGAACCTGGTAGTACTTGTCCTCTCTCTGGCTCAAGGGAATCCGTAGCAATGACACTCTCAGCCAAAGGGATCCACAGCAATAAACTATTAAAAATTATTTTAAGGCTAGAGAGACGGCTCAGAGGTTATGAGCACTTCATGTCCTTCCAGAGGACCTGAGTTTGATTCCTAGCACTGGCCAGGAGGCTCACAACTGCCTGTCACTTCAGGCCTAGATCTGATGCCTTCTTCTGGCCTCTGTGGGCATTCACACACACATGCCGTGCACAGACACAGACACACACGTGAATACTCTGGGGGCTTGCTAAGACAGGGTTTCACTATGCAGCCTTGGCTGGCTTGGAGCTCATTATGTAGATCAGGCTGGCCTCGAACTCATAGGGATAGGCCCTTCAGGCTCCAAATGCTAGGACTAAAGGTGTGCACCACCACACCCAGCAATAAATTTTTTAATTGAGAATTTTTAAAACATAAAAGCATGTGGCTTCCTGCTGTGGGATGTTCTGTATGGCAAATGTGTTGCTAATAAAACACTGATTGGCCAGTGGCTAGGCAGGAAATATAGGCGGGACTAACAGAGAGAATAAAAAGAACAAGAAGGTGGAGGGAGTCTCTGCCAGCCACCGCCAGGACAAGCAGCTTGTAAAGATGCCGGTAAGCCACGAGCCATGTGGCAAGGTATAGATTTATAGAAATGGATTAATTTAAGATATAAGGACAGTTAGCAAGAAGCCTGCCACGGCCATATAGTTTGTAAGCAATATAAGTCTCTGTGTTTACTTGGTTGGGTCTGAGCGGCTGTGGGACTGGCAGGTGAAAGAGATTTATCCTGACCATGGGCCAGGCAGGAAAACTCTAGCAACAGCTTCCCCCCTAAAAAATTGTGAAATGCTAGTTGGTAAGTATCTCTGATTTTTGGAACATATGGCAGAAAGCTCGACACCGTGGCTCATGGCTGTAATTTCAGCATTTGGGATGCTCAGGCAGGAGGACCCTGAGTCTGAAGCCAGCTTGGATTACACGGTGAATACCAGGCCAGGCAGAGCCACACAGTGAAACCTGTCTCAACAAACAAGCAACTGGAAAAGAGCACAGGGCATGATTTTCTGTGTTTCAACACTAGTGCGGTAGATGAAACCCCTCCTGTCCTCTGTCTAGGTATACTTTTTGAAGGACACAAAGACCCAGCTCCACCCCAACCTGCATCTCTTGGGCTAGACATGGCAGATGATGTGAACACTTTGGGGATGGTGAGGAAAACGGAGAAAAAGCTTTGTACTCACATTCGCCCCCGAGGAAGCTGAAGGAAACGTGGGGTTTGATTGAGCAAAGGCCCTTGGAATGGCTGCATACGGTGTCCCAAGATTTGAGGCATAATCTGAATGATAAATAACACCAGGTTTTTAAAAAAAGTCACAAACTTAACCTTTAGAATTCATAATTGGGGAGATGGCTTGATTGGTGGACGGCTGCCCTGCAGGGCCTGTAAACCTGAGTTCCATCCCTGGACCTCACATAAAATAGCAGGTGTGGTACTTGCTTGTAATTTCAGTGTGGGGGAGGCAGGCAGAGACAAGAGTGTCTCTGAGGCTCCCTGGTTGAGCTAGAGACCAGTGAGAGGCCCTGCCTCAAAACACACACACACACACACACACACACACACATGATTCAGATACAAAAGGAAAGAGAAAACTATAAATTTTCTCTTGCTATACTTATTAGTGTTTGGCATGATTACACCTCTGGGTTTGCTATAACTGGCACAGCGGAGGGTCTGAAATATCCCAGAAAATGTTGTCAACGCTTGGGATCGGTCTATCTGTGCATTCACAGCAAGTTCATATATGGAAATTCTGTCTGTACATGCACAGGAAGCTCATATCCGGAAGTCCTGTCTGTGCATGCACAGGAAGCTCATATCCGGAAGTCCTGGATCTCAACGGTGGAATATAAACCTGAGGACTGTTAGTTCTGCTGGAAGCTGCTGTGAGGACCCCTTCCGCTTACCCTCGTTGCCAGTGGGGTTATAAACAGCTGTGCTGCTTGGGGAGGCACACAGTGTCCCTTCTGCTGAAGCAAGTATACACCGGAGGCCAGCACTAGAGGAGAATCAGAGAATCAGTTTCTTCAAGAAGTTAAACAAGAAATGACTATATGACCCCAAATTCTGCTCTGATGTATAAAATACCCCCCAAATTGAAAAACATATACAATAAATACTCATGTGTAAATAAAATAAACATATGAAATAAATAAAAACTCATGTGTGGCTGCTCACAGCAGCCTTTGTCATCATGAGTAGAAATGACTTGTGTGCCCATCAAAAAATGAGTAGATTCACTGCCTGAGTTTTAGGTATATAAGAAAGTGGATATTGTTTCTGTACTATGATGTAGGTGAACCTCCTAGATATGGTAAGTTTAAAGAAGAGAGGCCATATACTACAGGAGTGCATTTACATGACATGTCCATGACAGGCAGACCCATAAGCAGAGCAGATTGGTCCCCAGGGGCTAGGGTAGGGAGGGGTGGGTGGATGTTAGTGAAACTGGTACACCTGTGAGTGTGCTAACTGCTGCTTAATTGTAAGCTCTAAGATGGTAATGAGCTTTACCACAATAAAGAAAAGGAGGCCTTTGTAACAGTTCTTCTAATTGTGGTAAGATACTGCGACATGAAATGTACTGCTTTATCCGTGTTAAAGGGCACAGTTCTGTGGCACTAACTACAGCTGTGCTGCTGTACAGCCACCCCATCGAGCCCCCCATCTAGCCCCCCACTCCAGCTACCCCCCATCCACCCCCCTATCCAGCCACCCCCATCCAGCCACCCCCTCATCCAGCCACAGAACCCTCCGTATAAAACTGAAACTGCCTGTGAAACACTGACTCTCCGTTCCCACCAACCCCAGCCTGTTTAGCTTCCAAAATACCTCATGGGAGTGGAATTTTACAGCTCAAAATAACGTGTGTCAGAATTTCCTCCCTTTTTAAAACTAAGGAATATTGCATTGTGTAGCTAGTCCACATTTTGTTGACGGGTCCTTGTTCATGGGCCTCCCCATTGCTTTCACTTTCCAGCTATTGTGAACAGTGGGAGGCTTGTAGTTGTCTATTCTACATCCCTGGGCCAGACGGCTTCTTCCCCACTGATCTCTAAGATATGCCTTTACCCCAGGATCTATCTATTCTCAGCATGGCAACCAGCATCTTGTTCTCCCCATCAAGCCTCTACCAGCTCTAATCACACTCACAGAAAAACAAAGTCTTTACCAGGGATCAAGACCTGGGAGCTGGCCCTGCCCTCCTCTCTCTCCTGTCGTTCTGTGCTGGTTAGACTTGACATTCCCCAGGTCCACAACAGCTGCAGAGCCTTCAAACCTCCAGATCCTGTTCTGTCTGGTAGGAATGAGCTTCTCATAGAGCCACCACTCCGGAGGCATCCTCAGTGAGGTCTCTCCTAACTGTTCCATTTGCAGTACAGTCTGCCCAAGAGCCACGCGCACACACGCACACTCCTCCCGTCCCTCCAGCATTGGCTTCTGCTTAGCAGTTACACCAGGAGTAGGAGCTCATGTGCCCGCATTAAGGGGGCGCTTGTGGAGGGCAGGGGCTTCTTCCTCTGTTTGGTTCTCTGCAGTTTCCCTGTGCCCAGCCCAGCACAGGGACAATCCCCAGCAGTGCTCAGTGGACATTGCCTTGCCGAGCACATAACCGGAACTATCCGAACAGCACTTACCTTTCAGAGAAGAGCAGGCATTTCTGGGCATGCAGCTTCCCTTTCACATGTAGCTCCCAGTCCTGGATGAGAAGACCAGAGAATGGGGAGGCAGAGGATAAGGGTTGTTACTACCAGCCAGACAGGGAGCTCCAAGCACCCAGAGGCTGGACCATTAGGACACCTCAATCTCCATTTCTCTCCTTCTCCTCCCCATCCTAGGTGCCGTTTGTTTACAACTGCCCGTCTCTCTTGTCAACCCCTTACTTGCATACCCTGTATCCATCCTGGATGGCTACCCAGACTTGAAGTAGACCCCTGACCCATCTCTGACCTCATGCCCTTCCTCTCCACAGAGAAACGCCACCCGCTTCTCTCTGGTCTAGGTATAGTGAGTCCTAAAGCCTCAGAAAAGGCCATGTGAGACAAAGACCTCCAGCACCTGCTAGCAACACTGCTACCACTGAGTACACACTAGAGACGGGAAGGTGTGTCTCCCTCAAGTCATACAGACACATCTGGGTGACGTGACCTGAGCAACAGTGAAGGACACCCTGTGTGGGGACTCCCATTAAGGAGGAACTGTATTATGTTCTGGGACAGGATGGGGGAGGGCTGCTGTGACAGCTGGCTCAGGGAGATCACACCCATAATGGAATCTCTGCTCTGTCATTCTCTAGCTAGGTGGTCTGGGGCTAAATTTTCTCATCTCTGAAAAGAAGGCAATGACAGTATCCACCTTATTGGGGCCTGGAGGCCTGTGCCTACAACCCCAGCATTCAGGAAGGCAAGGGCTAGCCTTGGCTCTGTAATGGGTCCAAGATCAGCCAGAGCTGAACAAGACCCAGTCTCAAAACACAGTAAGGCAACAACAAAAACCAGACCCCAGTGTCTACCTCATGCAGCTACGATCAGCACATGAGAAGAGCTTAATGTGTGTTAACTGTTACATAAGTTTCATTATTTTGAAAGACTTCATTGCATTATCAGAACACCTTGGAGTAAACATCCTACTGTGTGGGTTCTTGTTCACAGTAGTGCAAAGCACTTTACCACAGCCTTCAAAGGGCAGCAGGAGACCTCTGCTTCTTCATCTATATAAGAAAGAAATCTCCTACCTGTCTCAAACAGGGAAAGAACCCTGATTTAATTCTGAAATTCCTTTGGAGTCTACAACCTATGATGTTAATAAAGGGCACTGATGACAAAGTCACGTGCCCCAGAGTCAATCCTTGGGGCCCAGCCTTCCTTGGGTAACTCACCTTCAGGTCAAACACCTTTTTATCACAGATGCTGCAGATGTGGGGCAGGTGGAGTGGAGGCACGCCATGGAAGTCATTCAGCTCATGAGCCTGCAGAGGCCTTATGGACAGCACCGCCGGCTCCTCCTTCGCCCTCCGCCGGGAGCAGCTGAACCCCTGTTTGCTGTTGTTAAGCCGAACTCCAAAGGCAGGAGGGGTCCTGTCTGGGGTAGGCTCCTCGGGGTCATATAGCTCATAGGGCTGGCTGGCAGGTGGAGGCCACAAGTTGGGGCCTGCTGCAATGTCAGGCTTGTTTGGGCCAGGGAACCCAGGGGGGCTCTCCCACTGACTGTTTGTACCTTGCAACAGTCCACCAACCTCCCCTTTCAGATCCCCAGCCTGTTCAGCTGGAAATCCACCTGCTACATGTGACCCTTGGGCATTGGGTCCATAGAAGTCTTTAGAAAAGGCAGCTTGGCCATCCTGCCCTGTGTGGCTGTAGTGCCCTTCATAGGTCACACTACCTGATGCTGTGGCCGAGGCCGAGGCTGGCAAGAAGCCAGGCTGGCCCTCTGTTTCAGAACCATAGGCCTGGCTAGGGTTGGCTTTGCTATACTCATAGAACCCTGCGGTAGCTGGTGTAGGTCCAGCCTTCCCAATGCCTAGGATGACGGCTGGATGGGCAGTAGTCTGAGGCATCACCCCACTGAAGGGATGTACCACCACAGCATTGGGGGGCTGACTGGGGAGGCTCACAGAAGGTCCTGGGCCTCGTGCCTGACTGGGCGATGAAAAGGCAATTGTATTGGAAGGAAATCGGGTACTGGGTATGGTGGCAGCATGCTGGGAAACCCCGGCAGGGCCATGTGGGGTGCCGAGTACAGATGAATGCCTCAGCTGGTTGAAGAGAGGCTGAGACATGGCCACTTTGGAGAGAACTTGATTCAAGACTGTGGCCGCTGCAGTGTTGCTGGTGACGGCCGTCTGTGCCAGCTTCAGCCGATGGAGGGTGAGCTGGGCCTGGAGCTGGGCCAGCTGGAGGCTGGCCGGCGAAGGGAGCAGAGGGTTCTGGTTACTGACTGAGAAGGGGCTCTTGTCCAGGAGCTTGGCGGCACTGCGGGGAGACAAGAGGTCCACATGCATTGCAGGTTCCAGTGAGTGACCCCTTTCCCTGTGTAAATAAGACCCCTTTCATAGCTCCTACAAACAAGTGCTCACACACATGGAAACGCCCAAAACTCCAATAGGAAAGGCTATATGGCAGAACGTTCAGTCTCTCTGGTAATTGGAAGCAACCATTACAAACAAATACTTGACTAGCAACACCTCCAAAACTAAAACACAGATCCCACAGTGGAGAGAGAAGGTAGAAAGAAACAATGCCAGCCAGGTGAGTTGGCTCAGAGCTGTCGGATGGCAGGGCAGAGCGACGCCTCAAATTTGAGGCTAGCCTGATCTACACAGCAAGCTCCAGGCCAGTTGGGGCTACCTAGTGAGATCCTGTCTCAAGAGAACAAAGCATAGACAAAGACGTAATGTATCACATATCCCTGGTAAAGGTGGTTTGGAATACACGGTCACTACTGTCATAGTCTTTGACTCAACAATTCAATCATGAAAATATATCCTAAGGCAAAACTTGATCATTGAAAATGTTCCTATGACATTATTTAGTGGTTAAAATTATAAACATCTGGTAATAGGGAGACAGAGTTTGAGCTGAGTAAATTATGATATATATATAAAATTATATAGATCATAATTACAATATATCTATATACAAAACACAAGTAACCACTTTCAATTACTTTTTAGATATATACATTATTATTGAAACATTTAAGACATTCAAAAAGTTGTGCCCAGGGCCAGAGAGGTGCCTCAGTGAGTAAAGGCATCTGCCACCATACCTGACCACCTGACTTTGATTCCCAGGTCCCACATGGTAGAAGGAGGACCTGATTCTCACAAGTTGTCCTCTGAGTTCCACATGTACACCATGACACTTGCATATGCCTGATCCCATAATAATAATAATAAATACATTTGCAGAGATTGTGCTTTGTTCCACACATAAAATAAAAACCACCTCAGCATGCTAACGCCCAACTTGGTCCTGCTCTCTGCTCCCATGATGACTTCACCATTGCCACTGACAAGAGTCATCCTGAATTTGGCAAAGGCACTGGTTCCAAAAAAAACATCACTTACATTACATGAGAAAATTCATATGTTCCTTGGCTTGAAAACTATGCACAGAATGAACTGTGTATATATTTATGACACACATTTTCATCCTAGTCCTCATTTCAGATCCAAAAATAATAAAACAGCTTTTACACATAAGTAGTATATGCAACAACCAAAAAACTTATAAATGAAAAAAAAAATCTAAATTTGAAGTAGTAAGTATTGGTCAATTTTTCACAGAATCTTACGAGAGATGTGAGGAGTTCGCCCTGCCACAGGTCTTTCTTGTGGCCCATGTCAGTTGGCTATTGTGTTTCTGGGCAAACCCAGAATGGATTTCTCTATAAATGGGACAGACTTTCCCAGAGAATCCAGTGCATGTGGTTTCCACAGTCGAGGTTTTTGGGTAAACCATATTTTCTGGGTCTTAAGTTACCCTTGTGGGAAGTGAGTGTAACCAGGAAATGTGTTCTAGCTCTGGTGAAATGGAATTCTGGGGCATTTGAATATGGCTGTGAAATCTGAAGTCTGGCCTGGTGGACCAGCCAGGCTGCACATCAATCTACGTATAAAGATGAAGCTGGGAGGGAATGCACAGCTGGAACTCTTCAGTCTCCACTGTCAGGAGCAGTTCATGCGCAGTTAGAGCTCCTGATAATGAAGCAGGGCAGAGAGAGAGAGGCAGGGAGAGAGGGGGCAGAGAGGCTGGGGTGGGTTGGGGTGAGGAGAAAGAGGAAGACAAACAAGGGTGCGGCACACCACCCCTCCCTCTCCCGTGCTCCTCTGAGGAACCTTAGGCTCCTCTGGAGGAGGTGAGCGCTGGCAGGAAGGAGGTACGAGCGACCGCTCCTATGATCCCTGTGAGCCTGTTGCATCCTCAGGGGTCACACAGGATGGATCATTTTCATTTCAATTTTGTAATGCAAGAAGCTAGAGCTCTGAACTCACAGTCACCGAGGAAAGCCCGTGAGACTGCAACCCTGCAATCAGAGTGGGACCCTCTCGGCCCTCTTTGCGTACATCTTCCTGGGCTGCTTGCTTGTTTTATTTGAAGTGAGATCCCAGAACATGAGGCACACCCACACTTAAGTACAAGAACAAAACACACTGCTGAGCCAGATAAAAAATGACTTTGCTCTTCTTTCTCTTTTGTGTAAGGAATCAAAAACTTTTTTCAAGTTCTTGAAGAGACCCCCAGTTAGCAGCCATGCTGGGCTCTGATGCTGGCTGCATTTTAAGATATGGGGAAAGAGGAGGGCTGATGCTAATGGCATTGTGGACCTTTTCCCGCTGGGGAGTTGTGCTGGTTGTGTCCAAGCTTTGTGGGCCCTTGTGTGGCACAACAGTCACAGCAGTAACAGAATGGGAGGGACTAACAACTGTTCAGTGGTCAAGAATAACTGGAAGGTGGGGATGGGCCAGTCGGATGAATGATTGACTTGTGTACTATTAAGTAGCTGAGTGTTGGCGAGTTGATTCAGCTTCCCCAAAACCTGCCCGCAAGGGGCGGCTCTTCTCCCAAGCATGTCCACCACACAGACTGTCCTTACAAACAAGGTGCTAATGAGGTGCCAATGCGGTTTCCATGACCAGAGGAGCACAAAGTTGGTTTTGTTTTCCCCAGAGAAGTCAGCTGTGTTTTTCAAACTTGAATTCTGGGCTGGAGCAAGTTCTTGCTGGAAGTTTTCTTCTTGGGCGTTGAAAGGCTATGTGAGGAAGAACCATCTCCCAACAAGGAAAGTCATCCATGCAGCACGTCTGCAAGTCAAATATGGGTATGGCTACAGAACCTCACTGTTCAGACCCAGCACACAACCAGACCAGAACCTCACCATTCAGATCCAATACACAACCAGACCAGAACCTCACCATTCAGATCTGGCACACAACCAGACCAGAACCTCACCATTCAGATCTGGCACACAACCAGAGCAGATCCTCACCATTCAGATCAAGCATACAACCAGACCAAGAACCAGATCTCTTCCCGGCTTCTGCTTTTGCAGTTCACATCTGTAAGCTTAGCACTTGAAAGGGAGAGAGGAGGGTCAGGTGAGCCAAGGCTAGTACTGAGTACTTAGGTTTGAGGATAGACTGGGTATGTGAGTCTTCTGTCTCAAAAGAAATAGGAAGGGAGGAAGGAGAGAGGGAAGGAGGGAGGGGGAGGGTAGGCAACATTTAGACTCATACAGTGTTCTTGGAGTGTCTATTTCAAGGTTTTACTGCTCTGTTTGAAGACAGTCCCCAGAACACGAGGCACGCCCACACTTAAATCCAAATACAAACACATTTCAGAGCCAGATGAAGATGTTTCTCTTTCTCATTTGTGTAAAGAATCAAGCTCTGAGAAAGAAAGGAGTGAGTCTTGGAGATTCTTGCGTTTTCCCAGAAGACTTTGTCACACTTGGATGGCTGTGGTAACTGCCAGGAACAAAATTAGGAAGAAGATAATGGCTGTGGCTTATCAGAACCTGGCAGTTGGGAGATGTGAGAATACACTTTATGTGGATAAAGCGCCTTGAACAATTCAAAGTAAAGGGTCCAAGCACACAACTCCTAAATGGGATTTGCTGTTGAACAGCTGGGTACAGTCACTCAACAACCCACCACAGCTTAGAAGTTTCGGTACACTTCTCTCTGAGTCTGGATTTTGAAATTGAATGGATGGAGGATGGAGGACAGTTAAGCAGTTAGGAGCACTGGTGGCTGCTCTTACAGAGGACTGAGGTTCAATTCCCAGAACCCACGTGGCAGCTCACAACTATCAGTAACTCCAGTTCCAGGGGGTTCAAAACCCCCTTCTGGCCTCCATGGGCACTGCACACACGGTGCATAGACATATGCACCCACACACATAAAAATAAGTAAATCTTTTTTATCTTTAAGAGAAATTGATAACTGAATCGTGGTCCTGCAAAGACATTCACATTCTAATCTGCAGGGACCATGAGTGTCACCTTCCAAGGTAAAGAAGACTTTACAGTTATGATTAAATTAAGGACCCTAAGCTGAGAGAAGATCACCTGGACAAGGTGTGCTTCGTGTAATCACAGAGTGATAAGGGCAGGAGTCAGAGAGAGAAGATGGAAACAGGTGCCCCAGAAAGAGAAGACGGTATCCCGGTGACTGGAAGTGAAGGAGGAGACTGCGAGCCACGACAGCATAGGCCACCTCTAGAAACTCAAAAAAGAAAAGGAAAGGATGTTCCTGAAGAGCCAGGGCAGAGGGCAGCCCGGCCAATACTCTGACTTTAGACCTACTGAGCCTGATCTTAGAATCTGATTTCTGGAAATTTAATAAATCCTAATTGTCACACACTATCAAATTTGTGGTACTTCGTTGCAGTAGCAACAGGAAATGAATACAGTTTCCCAAGACACCCAGACACTAAGGGTGATTCTGTTTACAGAAGCCGAGGTGGGCCAGGGACTGCCTGGATGTTGTGAGCATGAACAGATCCTGCCAGGAGCCTGGGTAGCACAGACGACATGAGGGGACAACCCAAGAGCCTGGGAAGTTAAGGCTACAATCCGACTCCCCCAGAGGTGCTGTAGGAATTTAGCAGAGTCACTGTATTGGGGTGGGAGTGGGGGGGGGGGGGCTAGATATTAGAATGAACAGCTGTTTTTCAGAAGTACTTTGACCTTGAAGAATCTGTGGAAAACAGTGATTGTTTCCCATGATTTGTAGAATCGTTTCACTGAAGGAGCGTGGCAGCCATCCCATGACTTTGGTCACAAGTGCCTCAGGCACACCCAAGGCTCTTGTCTTATTGTGTATTGCAAACATACATAACAAAGGACTAAAGTCATGGGGGCATGTGATGCTCTCCTATAGTAAGACAAGTAAATTAGATTAAGGACCTTGGTAGGAGGAAATACTTTGTGCAACAATCAATAAATACACCTTTGTATGGCTGTTTGGGGGTTCAGTCCATCAGAGAGGCTAGAATTTCCTGCTCCCACATAGGCCTTAAAGTTTCATCTTGGAGTGCCTTCTTTCTCCAACCAACCTGTGCTACACAGTGCACCCCAACACAAAGCACCCTTTAAAGCCAGCTCATTTCACTCAAAATGGTAGCAAACAGGGAAAGCTTAGAATTGCAGAATTTTAGGACTCAGCATGTTCAATTTCTTATTACCACACAGAAAAGTTAACTTGCCCCATGCCACATAGGTGGCTGCTGGTAAAACCTCAATGAAAACCAAGGTCATCCAACTCAGCTTTCAGTACCTGAGAGAATTACCTTAGCATTGAAAAGCTGCCTAAGCCCCAGAACTATCCACCTCACCCTTGAATGTTTACCCATACTGATTTACGATTCACCCCTTCACTCAGAGGGGCACGTTGTACTTTCCACAAGCAACACATGCAAGGCACCTACTAGGAACTGGGAAAATACAAGGATGCTGGTACTTCCTTTCTTCTTTCCTTTCTTTGAGACAGGATCTCTACATAGTGCAGGCTGTGCTGGAGCTCACGATGTAGACCAGACTAGACTTGAACTCACAGAGATCCTCCTGCCTCTGTCCCCCCAATGCTGGGATTAAAGGCATGTGCCACCACACCTAGCTAGCTGATCTTTTCCTGCCCCTATTCTCTGGAAGCAATGGCCACAAGGACACTCCTGTTCGGAGAGTGGGTGGCACAGGATTTGATGCCTACACATGTGCAGCTGTGCCGTTTGCAGCCATCTCAGCGGAAGTGGATCTGGACAGTACAGAGAACAGCACAGTGGTTCACATGCAACTCACCCAGTGACAAATCCCATTAGATGCCCTCCCTGAGTCTGGTCCCCTCCTACGGAAGCAGCAGCTAACTGTACAGGCTCTGATTTACCAAGAGACTTGGGAAGGCTCCACGGCCCGCAGCCTAAGGTTTTATCTCCAAGCCACTAATTGTTACAAAGAATTTACAGCGTATAATTAGATTTAAAACTCTAGTGGTCTGTTTAGAAAAAAAAAATTAATTAAAGCAGTGTTTCCCTAAAGAGTTTCCAAACTAAAATATTACATAAAGGCAAACTAGCTGACTTCATAATGATGAAAGGTTAAGAGATGTGGAAGAAAACCTGCCTGGAGAGGTTTAATTCTACCGTGAGGAAAGGATGGACAATCTCTTGTTCCCACCAGGAGAGTGTGACTGTTGTCCAGCTAATCGTCCAAGCAAGATGCAGTGACACTCACCCTTTGGCCAGGAGAAAGGGGTTGCGTACAGGTGGAGTGGCACACGCCCATAACCCTAGCACTGAGAAGGCAAAGGCGGGAGATCATAAGTTTGAGGCCAGCCTGATCTATACGGCTTTTCTGGGCTAACCAGGGCTACAACCAGAGACCCTGTTTCAAAACACAGATATAACATATATGAGAGTGGGGGAGGGGGGTGGATTGGAGTGCTGGAAATCTCCATCCTGCTCCAAAAGGAGAACGTCAATGACACACAGGACCCGATGTGCCCATGGAACCTGGTTCCTTCAGCCCATGTGGATCAGGCATCTGCTGTGTGCCATGCAAAGCTTGCAGGTGAGGAGGAATAAAAGTGGAGAAAGACAAGACCTTCTGAGACGGCTGTGAAGGGCGTGATGCGCTCTGACCGAGGAAGCTCTGGGCAGGACAGGTTCACGCTGCACTTTCAAGAAATTTAACCAGTAAAAGGAAAGACCCACCGAAGGGCTTTCCCCTCGAGTCTGCACGAAGACTTACAAGCTGGGTTTGTTCACCTGGTGACAGGTGTGGAGACACATCAGCAGCATGTGACAGGTGGGGGAGGCTCAGCTGTGGTCAGGGACCCAGGTTCCACCTGCCTGTTAGGGGATGTGAGGTTAGGGGAGTGTTGCTTAACATTTTGACCCTTAAGCTTTTATCTGTGACAGAAGTCGCAGTGCCCAGCCAACGTGTCTCAGGCTGGGGTGATCACGGTGTCACATTGCCCTGGTAACACAGCTGCAAGGACACTCACTGATAGTTTGTTAATGATGTCAGGACGGAGATTCATGGTCATGCCCAGTTGCTAAGCTAGCTGTTAAGCCATCACTTAAGGAAAGGCTGGTTGAGAACAAAGCCAGCCCAGAGGGCAGCGACTTTGAAATGCGGCGAAAGCAGCAGTGGAAGATTCTGGGAAGCCCCCTGAGCCCACTGCGCCCGGCTCTGCTCTGGACTCTCCCCGTGCAGTGCCTTAGCTTGGTTAACAGAAATAGCAATGTGTCTGCAGAGATGGCTCAGCAGTGTTTGCCGCTTTTACAAAGGACTGCCGTTCAGCTCCCAGCACCTGAGTCAGGCAGTTCAAAACTACCTGTAACTAACACCTGGGAATTCCATACCCTCTTCTGGTAAACACACACACACACACACACACACACACACACACACACACACACCATGCACATAAATAAAAATAAAACCAAAATCCATTCATGTTACAAACTGAATGTGGTGGCGTGCCCCTGTAATCCCAGAACTTGGATGACAAAAGCAAGTGAATCCCAGGAACTCAGAACCAGCCTTAGGCTGCACAGCAAGGCCCTACCTCAGCAACAATAATGCTTAAAGGCCACCCTGCTAAAATGATCCGCATTTAACTGGCTTCTGCTCTTCTCCAAGGCCCACACTGACTCAGGGCTCTCTGGCTCCCACCAGTGTCTTCTGTGGAAGGGACTGAATACAAGGACTATTGGTCAGAAACAGCATTTCACTTCAGGGAAACCCGGATAATGACTTTGCTATGAGTACCTGCCAAGCAGAGGCCGCTTCTGGGGATTCTGAGTGTTCCTCTACTCACAGCACAGTCACAGTCCCACACACTGAAAATGGGATTTGGGAGGAGACGCCCTCACAAGGTGGAGTGTGATCCGGGGTACTCCTTTACAGGGTTGGGGATCCAGCTCTGGCCACATTGACGTTCCCATGAGCAGCAAAAACACTTCTGTGGTTATCAACCATGACACCTTCGACACAGGACGTATCATTT
The DNA here is from genome assembly GCA_902168405.1 of Peromyscus aztecus. Classification (NCBI taxonomy): domain Eukaryota; kingdom Metazoa; phylum Chordata; class Mammalia; order Rodentia; family Cricetidae; genus Peromyscus; species Peromyscus aztecus. The sequence continues at coordinate 20,764 of CABHPQ010152420.1, read as the reverse complement.
TGGCAGCACTGTGAACTGGCTTTGTGTGAAACATTTGTGTGGTGATATTGTGTTCCCCAAAATATCGTGCACCCTAATAAACTTATCTGGGGTCAGAGAACAGAACAGCCACTAGATATAGAGGACAGAAAATGGTGGCACACACGCCCTTAATCCTAACATTCCAGAGGCAGAGATCCATCTGGATCTCTGTGAGTTCAAGTCCACACTGGAAACAGCCAGGCATGGTGACTCACGCCTTTAATCCCAGGAAGTGATGGCAGGAAGCAGAAAGGTATATAAGGCGTGGAAACCAGGAAAAAGGTTGGTTAAGCTTTTAGGCTTTTGAGCAGCACAGTTCAGCTGAGATCTATGAGGCTTCCAGTCTGAGGAAACAGGATCAACTGAGGAATTGGCGAGGTGAGGTGGCTGTGGCTTGTTCTGCTTCTCTGATAATCCAGCGTTCACCCCAATACCTGGCATCAGGTTTGATTTTATTAATAAGACCTGTTAAGATTCCTGCTACACATTTGTGGTGGCCTACTATGGTTTAGATAAGGAGTGCCCTTGGGGGAACTCAAGCAGTCCCTGCTGGTGGCACTGTTGGGGGGTGATTGGATCATGAGGGTGCTAACCTCATCAACTGATTAATCATTGGATCCATTGACTCAGCTCATAGCTAAGAGGGTTGTTAGAAGGTGGGGTCACTGGGAGCATGTCTTTGAAGGGTATATTCTGTCCTAGTCCATGCTACCCTGACTCTGGTTCCAGCCACGGTGAAGGAACAGCTCTGCTCCAGCATGCTCTCACTGCCATCATGCTTTGCCTCACCACAGGCCCGGAAACAAGTGTGAGAAGCCGGAGGCTGCTAAAGCTGGAATGAACCTCTTCTCCCTTAAACCGTTTTCCCAGGCTTGAGAGCTGGCTCAACAGATAAAGACACTCGCCTCCAAACCTGACTGACTGAGTCCGACCCCTGGGACCTATGTGGTAGGAGAAGAAAACAGACTCCCACAAACTGTCCTCTGACCTTCACATATATACCGTGGTATATGACAAAAAGTAAATAATTTTTTTCAACATTTTTGTTACAGTGATAGAAAGTCTGAGTAACATATTCTTCTAGTAAGAAAAGATCTTCACTGAAAAGGTAATAGTTTTTGTTTTCTATTCAGCAAGGTGGGGATGGGAGATCATAGTAAGTGCCTATGTAAGTTGGGGCTGTCCTGTGTGAGTTGGGGCAGGGATCAGGCATCATGGGTCCTGGTCTCAACCTGCCTCTCATCAGCTATGTGACAGTGAGAAAGGAAAAGACTCACCTCCCTGCACCTCGGTGCACCTGTTCATGTAGTTAGTTAGGGGCAGGGTCTAGCCAGTAGCCTGGTTGACTTGGTGCTGACTATGAAGACTAGATTACATTCTAATTTGCAGTGATGCTCCTGCCTCAGCCTCCTATTTATTAAAATAAAAAAGTTACACTTTTTCTCATTTAAGGACCACAAAAGTAAAGTGTTCTCTGATGCTCTGGAAACTGCCAGGTCCCACATCTTTGTAGCATGCTGCAGAACATTCTTGGGGAGGACATTTTCCATGTGAATAGGAACACCTTCCTTTCAGGAAATAGTCCTCTGCATAAGAAGTATCACATCTTTGGATACTCTCCTTGCCACTAAAGGGCAGGGTAAAATGAGTTAACTCACTGGTCAGTCATATCAATGACATGCCCATCATATCAATGTGATTGCTTCACAATGGGGAGGAGGGGCTTTGCTCAGAGGCAAATACAGGTTTGAGAGTTAGTACCATACTGTGTTTGAATTCCAATTTTACCTCATAAGCTAGTGTCTCTGCGGCAATACTCAGCTTCTCTAAGGCGTGGGGTCCTCATCGTTAAAAGGAAGACAGATGTATCCAAGTTGCAGGCTTGCTATGAGAGTGGACGGGTGCACAAAATATTTAGCACAGTTCCTACCACACAGCAAGTGACCACAGCTATTATTATTTCTGCCGTTGTAATATCATTGCCAATATTATCCTTATCATTGTCACCCTCAGTACAGGCAGCATGGGAGCTCTGCCAACAAAGATGAATCTTCCTTACAGACAGAGAAGAAAGCTAAGAATGTAGAGATGTAAATGTGGAGAGACGAGAAATAGAAGGCAAGGGGTGGACAGCTGCTGGAGGGGAAAGAGCAGGGGGAGGGTGGCAGGGGAGGGTGGGGCCCAAGCTGCAGAGATAACAGCAACAGTGGTCGGGTGAACCGAGCCAGGCAACTTTAGATTGGCAGGACTGTTGGTTAACAAGGACTCAGCTGAAGGTCCACGCTGTGACCATGTACAGCTCAGCCACAGGCTCTTCCCTGGTGATGTCCAGCTACCCAGCAGCAGAAGTCAAAAGTATGTTGGTACCTGACCAACAAAACCAACTTCGTTCACAATAAGCATGATGGCTTCCCAGAGAACAATTCAGGATTTCAGTCCTCTCTGAGTTCAACCCGGTTCCCTTTCTGGACTCTGTAATGAGTATGCCCTTTCTTTTTCTGCGCTGAGATATAAATTATGATCCAGGTGAGAAGAGCAGCGGCCAAGCAGGAGGACACTGTCCACGTACGGACGCTCCTTAGAGAGGAGCCAGATCCGACCATTTGCAATGAAGGGCTCAGGCCTCTGCTGTCTCCCAGAAACTAAATACCTCCCAGGTCTTTATTTTTTCAGTTTCATAGTTCCATTTGACCACATAGCCAAAATTTTGACGGGTACAGAAAAGCTCAACAATGCCCTCCAGGTATAAAATGCCATAAAAATTCATGAAACATTCCCTATTTTTCTACAATGTTGCAATTCACAACTTACCAATTATATATTTTAAGGAGAACCAGACAAGAAGAGCTCAAAGGTTCCAAATATAAAGAAATGCTAAGGGAGATGGAAAAGCTAAGTGCACCCAACTGGGTCAGTACTCACTGTCTGCTTTGACTGAAATACTGTATGCAAGCTGCCGTAACAAATGAAATAACTGCATGTTAATAATAAAGGGGAGTTAATGAATAAATAATACTGCAATGCTCTCAGAAACTGGGTCATACTATGCAGCGCAGGGAGGTCCCTAAATGCCAGGTTACAAAGATGCCATAATGACAATCCTGGTCCTGTCCAGGCTGCAAGTTCAAAATTCTAGCTAAATACCATAGATTTGAAGAGCAAGAAGGAGCCTTGGAGACCATTTCCTGGTCACAACCCACTTGGACAACAGGGGGCAGAAAGCAAAAGCTAGGGAAGCTGGTGAAACACATGAGTCAACCCTAGCGATACCCCGGTAGGGAGAGCCACGGCTGGAACCCCAGGGCTGACGTGAGGGTGAGCGTGGGACACAGCCCCGCCAGCACTCAGCGCGGGAGTCTCCTTCTTTCTCGGAGACACGGTTGCTGCACACTCTCCTCACAAACAATGGTGTTGCTGGGTCATCATCGGCTAGGCCCCTGTGACTAATTTCAAGATTACCGGGTCAATGCTGCTAACCCGTGTTTGAGCCTTCGCCACAACATTACCATAGGATGATTCATATCACTGTGACAGCTCTCGAGATGATTCATAGCCTTGATAATAATCCTGCCTTCTCTTTTGCTCTGTGCTTTTCACTTGGTAGGTTGATAAGAGACACCACACACACACACACACACACACACACACACACACACACACACACACACACACTAGTGGTCCAATCTCCAGAACCATATGGGTAGTCAAGTTCATTAATGTGACCATTTCCTGTTTACATTAAGAAGACTACAGGTCAGGCATGATGGTAAGCACTTGTCATTCCAGCTCCCAGGAGAATGAGGCAGGAGGATTGAGACTTTGAGCATAGTTAGGGCTATATAGTGAGACTTTGTCAAAAAAAAAAAAAAAAAAAAAGAACAAGACCAGGAAAGACATGGTGAGCCACCTGAGGTCATCCACAGAAAAATGGACTTAACTAAAGGTCTTTTAACTACAGGACTAATGTTTTCTCTGTCTACATAGTCACTAAAGGGAGCTTCTAAAGCTATATTTTTGGCCATACTTCCCTCCATGACTTTGATGTTCAATCTCCAGCCTTTTGGTCCCCTGAGCTCTGTACCACTCTTATCAGACAGCATGCAAGTCTCACAAAAGGGACCTAGTGGTTTTTGTAACTGACAAGAGCGGGGACTGCCTTTCCTCCTGGAGCATCAGGACACAAGAGAAATGACAATGCCACACACGCAGAGAAAATGGCATGCTCTCCCAGTGCCACACAAGGCAGACTTCCGGGGGGTCCAATCCTTTGACATGGTGACATGATAGACTGGACACTGTTATCTACACACGTGCTGGGTTCCATCCACAGCTATCTTGGGATTGCATGTGGTCTGCAAGGGCTGGGTTGGACATGCCTGGAAGTATGTGAGAATTCAGGCCAACATCACCACTAAGAAAAATGTACTCATCTTTTTCTTTCTTCCACACTCTATCATTTTCTTTTTTAAGATTCTGTTTTGCAGTTTTGTGGACATGGGTGAGATGTGTGTACCACTGAGCTGCTCCCCCAGCTACTCATTTTTCTTTCTTTTAAAATTTATTTTATTTTATAAAATTATGAACCAGGAGTGGTGGCGCACGCCTTTAATCCTAGCACTCAGGAGGCAGAGGCAGGAGAATCTCTGTGAGTGTGAGGCCAGCCTCATCTATATAGTCAATTCCAGGCCAGCAAGGGCTACATAGTGAGACCCTATCTTAAAAAAAAAAAAAACAATAAATAAAGAATTGTATTATTATTATTATTATTATCATTATATTACTATTATTATTTTGGTTTTTTGAAATAAGGTCTCCCAATGTAGTCTTGGCTGTCCTAGAACCATCATGCCTGGCTTATAACTTAAAATTATTAAAGAGAGGGATTTATTTAATACTCATGTGAATTCACTGTGAATTTTAGAAATAGAAAAGCAGCAGGAACCTAACAAATTCATTGTCCACCCTCCATGAACAATGACGCTATTATGTCATTTTGACTCAGGTAAATTTTTTAATAAAAGACACAAAAGTAAACACAGCCAAGCTAGGCAGCACATACCTGCTATTTCTGCACATCAGAGACTGAGGCTGGAAGACGGACAGTTTGGGGCCAGCCTGGGCTACATATTGAGACCTTGTCTAATTCCCTAATATATGTTGACATCCCCTTCAAGATGCTACCCAGTCCAGTCCAGTCCTCATCTCCCCAGAGACAATCATGGGTGGTTTGTATGTCTACCAGTTTATGCTCGAATCTGTCTACATATGAAAGTATAAACATGTATGTGTTCATAAACCAGCATGCAGGACTAGTCTCAACAAAATTTCTCCAGAAAACACACACATTCTAAGTTTCTTTCAGGATTGAGCACAGCCATAATGGAGTAAAAAATTAGTAAGAAACATCAGACAGCCCAGACCTGGTCCTAAGGCCAAGATTTATTCCCTGTGGTCTGAGGGTCAGTCTACTTCCCTGAGTCTCAGGGTTTTGGGATTTTTGTTTTGCTTGTTTTTTCATGAGAAAGCTGGATAAAAGGAAAGGGCCTCTGAGGTCCCTTCACCTTTGAAACCCGATGACTGTGAGGCTCGATCTCCTCATCTGTCTCTGGACAATAATGCTCGCCGCTGCACAGACTGCCAAGATCAAAGCGGCTGTGCAGGTGCTCTGCGAGGGTGCTGAGCATCAAAACTATGACTACCACCATTCTCACAAACTAGCCGTTGCTGAGCTCCTGGGAAGACCTTTAAAGAAACCATTGTAGCATCTGCACAAGGCTTGGCTCGGATGACTGTGTTGCGGGCAGGCTGTATGACATTATTTAATTTTCTTTACCCTTATTATCTGGGACAAGCAGTCTAGCACAACAGTTCCCTTAACTCCATCAGAAGCTTAGTGAGCGAAATGCCCAGTGTCTCCTTATATAATCCCCTCTGTGAAGGTCTGTCCAGCCCGCTCTGGGTTTTCAGAGTGAAATGTGCTCAGGGCTGGAATTGGTTTGTCTGAGATGCAGTTTTTCAGGCAGAATTTCATGAAGGTCTTATGAAGATTAAAATCTAAGAAACTGGTTTAACCTCTAGGACTAGGGGACATTTATTCCATTTTTCTCAGAAACATAAGATACAGTGATCTCTCGGCTGAGACACTTTTCTGGAGGGCAGCTGAGACCCCCTGAGAGGAGAAACAAGCTTCTTGATTCTATAGTGTAAAACTCAAAGCCAAATTGTTCATGTTCATACATAAATGTGACTTAAATGTCTGGGGTTTCTAGGCAATGCTGCTCTGGTAGAATTCAATGTGCACCAAGTTGTCCATGTTGCTGTGTGCTCTAGTCCATCTCCTCATCCCACTGGAGAAACACTATTCTTCCAAACGAAGCCTACCTTGTCCAGGTGGTCTTCTCTCACTTCCCACACAGTGTGCTCCAGAAGGTCTGCCTCTCTCCATTCCTTTACCATCCTCTCACATAACTGAACACTAGATCAGCTGTCCGGGTCCCCCCATTACCCCAGGATCATTTAAAAGCAGATATTTCATGACCCATTCTGTGAGGTAGCACCTGGCAACAGGTAGAAACATAGAACCAATCACCATTTCTTTCCCACAGACATACTGTTCCATGTGTTTATACGCGGACAACAGTTGTGAATCACATTCTTAATTCATTTTTCTGGCTAAATAGCTCATGTGTGTATGTTGGTAGAAAGCTTTGAAAGATGAGTCTCTGAAGGGAATTTGGATCAGATTCAGTCTTTGAACTCTGTCAAAACTATGTTAATACCACCAACCACATCAAGGACAAAATTCTAAAATATTCAACTAACAAATTGTTGTCACATTTTTCCTTTTAACTAAATCTGAAGAAAATGCCACTTCAGCATGTGATTCAAGAAGATGTGTGTAATCTACATGACTCGGAGATGAAACTTGTGCCCAGGAAGGGTCCCCATGTTCTCAGAGCTCTCTTTTCAGTAGTGGACACTGCTGGAACTTTCTGTGTGAATGTACGAGACAGTTATGAAGTTCAAGGCCCCCCCCTTTTTTTTTTCGAGACAGGGTTTCTCTGTGTAGTTTTGGTGCCTGTCCTGGATCTCGCTCTGTAGAACAGGCTGGCCTCGAACTCACAGAGATCCACCTGGCTCTGCCTCCCGAGTGCTGGGATTAAAGGTGTGTACCACTGCCACCCGGGTCAAGCCCATCTTAAACTAAAACAAAATTTTAGATTAATTTGAAAATTGTCAAACTAGCTGATCTTGTCCTAGAACTGTCTAACCTGGAAACTTTAACTGATGTATGTAAAGCTAAGGACTAGGTAGGAATCTATACAAAACTGAAGAAGAGGGGCAGGCTAAGGAAAGGGCACCGTTTGGGCTATAAATAGACTGGCTATACAAGCTCTGGCACTGAATGCCCATCTTTCTCATTTGTTTTGTTTTTGAGGCAGGGGTCTCACTACATAGTCCTGGCTGTTCTGGAACTCACTACATAGACCAAGCTGGCCTCGAACTCACAGAGATTCCCCTGCCTCTGCCTCCTGAGGGCTGCAATTAAAGGTGTGTACCACCACACCCAGCTGATAACTGTACATCTTACTGGGGTCATTCTCAATGGAGATCTTGATCGTCTCCTTTGTAAAATGAGAGTCAGATAAGACACTTGGCGTTTCTTTGTGCCTTCTGGTTTTAGGATGTATCTCTTAAAGTAGTCATTTATGACACACGGAAATGTTACCATGACCATGGTGCACGGAATGATGTAAGAACAGGGATCTCAGGTTCTGGCGCCTACTGGTCCATTAGCTCTGGGTAGCATCTGGAAAAGCATTTAACCTCCCTGTAACTGTGTGACTGTAGACGGACAAGGGGACATGACAGCAGTGATTCTCAAATTCTGCCAAGCACCAGGAGAACTCAGAATACGGGTGCTGGGTGCTGCGTGCCCAGCTTCTGACTCAGGAGGCCTTCGGCAGGCCTGGAAATCAGCATCCCTAATAAGCCCAGGTGATACTGATGCTGTGCATTGAGAACACTGAGCTGGAATAGCTTAAGAAGTACTTTTCTATTCTAAGAATATGGTGAGGGATGGGGATTCGGTCACACCGCTATCTTTAATGAGCCGCTTCCACCTACTAAACACCCAGCACACCTAGACAGGGGTTTTCTTTCTACAAATTGCAGGCACTGCAAAAGTAATCTCTAGGGACGCATGTGATTAATCTCCTAAAGACCCCCTTTGTGAGGCTCAGTGGACACTGTCAACCTCTGGCTTTCAGAATAAAAACACTCACGGAGGAGTGAACCTAAAGTGACTTCATTGAGTTGACTCTGCATGGTCAGCTTCACTGCCCTGAGAACACTAGAGAGCAGAGAGGCCAGCCTCTTCAGCCGAACACCATAAATACTATGCATATACCTCAAAGTCTGGTTTCAGATGCATCCTAGAGGGCCTAGTCTAAAAAACTAAACATACAAATCAGGCATGATGGCAAAAGCCTGTGATTCCAGCCCTCAGGTGGCTGAAGTAGAAGGACCATGAATTTGGAGCCAGCCTGGGCTAGATTCAGAATTCTAGGCTTAGCCTGAGCTATACAGCGTGGCTTTGTCTCAAAAAAACAAAACAAAAAAGGGGGTTTTCCTAAAGTTGTCACGTCTCAAGATTTCAAACTCGGTGGCACTTTTAGAATCAGGGACTCTTGGAATTACTGACTCTCGGGTCTCACCTCAAAGATTTTAATTATCCTGAGACCCAGCACTGTGTGTTAGTTGTCCAGGGCACTACCACAAAGCAGAGGCTGAATTAGAAGACATCCTCCATAGTCTAAAGTCTTTCAGACTTCCCGCTGCCCACACAGCAGGCACAGTGCAGATTAGAAACAACCGGCGAGTCGCTCTGGTTATCTCTAAAGACGGAGATGCAGATCTCGGCACAACCGGCTGTTGGTGGCGAAGTATCGGGTAAGTGTCAGGAATACATATGTGGCTTAATTCCTTTAAATTCTTCAGACTCGATGAGAACGTAAGGTCATAACCTGAATAACAAACTATGTAACTGTTTATTGAGAAAGTATATGGCTCCCAGAGTGAATAGGAGTTTGTGTAGCTTAAAGCATACACCTTTCTGACTCTCGCCCACAAAACTCAGGTCCCTTCCAAGGCTCAGGATATTAGGTTACCTCTAGTGTCAGCCTCTATCTTATTAGACAGAGCTGTGGCCTTATGAAAGTTACCACAGAGAGCAGATAAAAGGCGAAGCACCAACGGTGAGAGAGACATGCCCATCTCTGTTACATTTACACATGTTATTCACAGTATTTTCTCAGAACACCGCAAACTAAACCTGTATGTTAAGATCCAAGCAGATTGAAAACTGCTTTGCCTGAGCCTTGTGAGGATAAAACTTGGAGGCTGATTTTTTTTTTTTTTTAACTTGAAACTGCCTCCAGCTCCCTGCCCTCCACCCCATGCATTGCTAATTAGGAGCAGCCCATGCCTGACATGTACACAGCCATCTATGGTGAAATTGATTATTATATTACTATGGAAAGTAAGGAAGTCATTTCGTTCAAAATATCAGATTCCACAAAATCATACGACAGCTGTTGGTACGCGCATGTGGGGGGAGGGGCAAGTGTGTGAAAAATATCAGCTCTCCCTCTTCGACTTTCTGATATCTTTGCAAAAAAATGGGGTTGGAGTAAAAAGGGAGGAGAAAAAAAAAACGAAATTGTAATGCATTTAAGGCAGAAACCAATAGCAAAGCTAAATAATGGTTTGTTTGGTTTCATTAAGGTTCAAAAAAAATCCCATGGTACAAGATAATTACTCATGCCGTTTTATGAGTGTAGACCTGCTGTCACTTTCAAGCAGAAAGTCAGTATTTCTCTACTGGGGCGCTGAAGCTACTTTTAATTACATCAGTTAAAAAAATAAGGTGAGTCATGGTTGGTGGTGCTGGGGCCTAAGAGATCATTGCACCCGTGTCCAAATATGTCTTGGAACCTCACCGCCGAAGTTTAAGCACTCACTTGTTTATTTGGAGACTTTTAATATCGTTTTACTTAATTTTTTAAACTTTCCTTGAGGGTCGCTAAAATTCCTCTTGGGGCCAACTTCAGGGGTGCTTAAAACAACCCGTGAGGAGTTTCTGTCTGGTAGCGAAGATCCCCAGCTTCTAAACTGTTACCATGGCACTCCCTCCCGGGTAGGAACGGGTCTGAGTCCGAATTCAACCGATGCCAGACACTTCAAACATCTTTATGTTCATATCCATCGCTGGAAAACGCCATCCATAAGCCCCAGGCACCTCAACCTGAAGGGCTCCCCAGCGCTCCTAAGGTTTCGGGGTTCTGAACGCATCCGCTTTCAGTCTTTCAGATCTGATGAGAACGCAATCCGATTCCGGGAGCTGCATCTAGACTTTACTGACATGGGGATTGCGGATTTCACTGGGGTCATGAGGTGCTGTTTTAGGTCACATGTTAAACTGCCCTTGGGAATAATTTATTAAAATTCTTTTAAACAAGAGGGGGTGGAGATACCAACAAATCGCATACTCATGCACAAACGCTTTGCGCCAAGAACATGGTCCGAAGCGCCGCCTGGACCAGAAGATAAAACAAAGCCCCTTGACGGTCCCCCCCTTGGGCTGGGGAAAGGTAAAGTGATGTCATGCGACCTTACCTTTCAGAAACAGACCAGGGCACCTGGCATGAAGGGCTGACCTGTGGCCACCGAAGCTGGGAGTCATTTTGGGTGTCGCACATGTACCTCCCTAGAAAATTCCAACAACATTCTACCAGCTTTCTGCATGCCAATCATGACAAGCCTCCATCCACTTAAACTCTCAGGAGTCTGGGAAGGGGCAGAGGAGGGGGGCGGGTGGGATACGAGCAAGCGAACCAGCGAAAGAGAAAGACCGTCCCAGGCACTGCCTACCGTCTGCAAGGAGTCACATGCCGGGGAGAGCCAATTCCTACTGCATTACACACGCTGAGTGAAAACAATATCAGTCTACGTTTATGCCACATGTTCTCAGCCTCTTCGCATATCAACACCAGGCCAGCTCTATGCAGAGGTCTCCTGAGACGGCCTCAAGGAGGCAATCTTAGGCTAATCCTGCCCTGCATTTTTAAGAAAATTCCAAAGCCTCCTGGCCTGGTTCACCTCCCTATTTTTCTGTCGTTGTTACTGCTGATGATTTGTTTTGTTCTCTTTGTCTACTTTTTTAAATTTTAGGTTCACAGATGACAATTTGGTCCTAAAGATACTCACAAAGACCAACACACTGACTCAGCCAGCAAACCCAAACTCTGTGGACTTCCCTGCTAAGTTTGTCTAACTGGGTATGATGAGAAGACCTGCTGCCTCCTGTGCACATAGGAACTCAATGCCTTGCAACAAGAAAAATGGATTCTCCTTTGCTCTAGGCAGTGGCTGGAGGTGACCATGATGTCCCCTTCTACAGAGACTGCAGATACATTTTGTCAGAACTGGGAGCAGGGGAAGTGGTAAGAGGTGGCATCCACTAGGGACATGCAAAATATCAATAGTGCTGGTGGTGAGGAGACTGCTCTCAGGCTAGGGTCTTTGAACCCACCTTGCAGAAGACACAACCTACCTCCTAAACCCCCACCCCCAAATCCCTCCCTGGAAAGACAGTCCTGAGACCCTACAGTCAGAGCATTGTTTGGTGCTCTCTGTGGTTCAATTACTTATAAACCTGCTATTCTTTCCAGGAACCACTTTCTCTTGCCAATTTTAATTTCTCTTTCAAAAATCTCACATTTAAACCACCAAATTAAATTACACCACTGTAGTGGTATTTGCTCTGCCGATGACCTTGGGCTATACAGCCCAAAGGAGGCGGTGCTTCCTGCTGTTGTCTGTGACCTCTTATAAGGAGTTGGAAAAGGATCACATGCCCCTTCTCCCTGCTCCTGCCTGCGAGGTGGATTCACTCTCAGTCAGATCAGAGAACAACTTCAGTTGTCTACTCCATTCTGTATTCGTGAGTGTATTTCCTCAATTTATATCTTAATAAATTCTGCTGCCCATTTGAAAAAAAAAGAGAGAGAGAAAGAGATGGCTTAGCAGTTAAGAGCACTGACTAATGTTCCAGAGGAACTGGATTCAATTCTCAGGCGTCCAGAGTCTGATCATGCCAGGACACAGGCCAAAGCAGCTTACTTATTTATTTGTTTGTTTGTTTGTTTGTTTTTTCAAGACAGGGTTTCTCTGTGTAGTTTTGGTGCCTATCCTGGAGCTCGCTCTATAGACCAGGCTGGCCTCGAACTCACAGACATCTGCCTGGCTGTGCCTCCCGAGTGCTGGGATTAGAGGCGTGCACCATGATAAATGCAAGCAGCTTATTTATTAACCAATGGAAACAACATATATTCACAGACTACAGAAAGACATCCCCCGGCACATCGTCATGTGATTTGTGGAATTAAAACCTGCTAGTGCACTGCCAGGTACGATAAGGCCATCATCCCTGTTGGTCTGATGTTCAGCCATGGGATCCAGCATTCATTATAATCCCCTCCCAAAGCGAACAGCAAGATCTGCTTCTTTAGATGAAAATCTCCCAAAGAGCTTACAACATGGTGTTTACTGATCTCTCTTCATTTTCTTAGACCCTTGGGGGATGATGAAGATCAGTTCCTGTCTTTACCAGCCATGGGGATGTGAACAACAAGGGCTCACCCTGCTGCCAGGAATGCACTGAACCCACCAGATGATGCTCCGAAGGCTGACAAAATGAGCAAAAGCTGGCTATATGCATCTGAACAACTTGTATCCAGCTGTGCACCAGACACCACCCCACCCCACCCCACCCCACCACCCCGTTGAGCTCCCAGGGAGCCTGGAAGCACCTTTTCCTAATTTAGTCACAGCTCACAGGCTGCTCCAGGCTTGCTTGGCTCTCAGATGCTAACTCAGCCCCAGATACCTAAGGACATCAGTCCCAGGTCGTGACCTATGAGAACTGGCCACATCTCTGCCCAGGCCTCAGGTCCCTCACTGACTTAGGTTTTCCAAAGCACTGGTGACCTCACATCACACCCTTCCCAACTTCCTTGGGATAAGGTTGCCACTGAAAAGCACTTCACACAGTTCATCTCCCCAAGCAGGAAACAACTGCTCTGTCCTCATCTGTCCTTAAGGGGACTTTTCAGGGAAAAGTCAGTGGAGCAGGCTAACCCCAGGAGAGGGAGACAAGGACCCACCCCACCTCCAGGATCATGGTAGAAGTCATCCTGTGACATCCTGTGTCATCATCCTGTGACAGCGCTGTGGGTGTCTGCTACAGTGAGGGTCATATCGTGATACACTGATGATCTATGTCCTGGAGTGTGAGTCCTAACAGAAGGAAATTCCATGCTTTGAATGAGACTTTCTAATTGTATGGTCCTACCTCATACCCCAAGGCCAAGACACCACATGCAGCATCACAAACTGAAATTCAGTATAATGAAATATTGAGTAACAGCACTGTACCATGCAAAGCGAGAGGAGAGAACAATGGGGAATGGGGAATGTGGATGTGCATGACGTCAGGCTACCTGTTTCCCATAGTCCCTTCATTTTCACGTCTTAAAACTATGAACACTCTTTGCACTAGGCAAGTGCTTTACACTGAGCTACATCCCTGGCCAACTGGCCCAAATAAATACTGCTACTCATTGTGGTGTTATGAGTCTCTCTAGCTGCCATGATAGAAGAGGATGATTTTGCCTTTAGCCCTGGGGACATGTTCTGCAATGGGTGCAACAGTGATCCTCAGCGAAAGTTGGAGAGAACTAGTGACAGAGCCTGTGGTGGAGGAGGTTGAGGACCAGTGACTATAATGGTGTATGGTCACCTTGGTGATGTAAGAAATGGGCTAGGTCCGGTTTTATCACCCACTCGCTGTGAGACCTCCAGCAAATTACCAAGACCCTTGTTCAAAACACCCAAGTGTCAAGTCCACAGGAACTTAAGGATACAATGTAGACATTTAAATGTGTGGAAATTGCCAGGCGGTGGTGGCGCATGCCTTTAATCCCAGCCCTCAGGAGGCAGAGCCAGGCGGACCTCTGTGAGTTCAAGGCCGGCCTGGGCTACCAAGTGAGTTCCAGGAAAGGCGCAAAACTACACAGAGAAACCCTGTCTCAAAAAACCAAAAAAAAAAAAAAAAAAGTGTGTGGAAATTATTCTCATCTTACTATTTTTCACATAAAAAAGCAACCATACAAAATATAAAAATTTTGTTAGATTCAATAACTCACACACACTTACATAATGCATTTAGTTTGAATCACTTTTAGAGAATTTATCAAATAGTTAAGATTAAATGGTGGATTTTGGGGTGATTCCTCTCTCCTTTCTCCAATGAAAAAACTTCTAGATTTTCCTTAACAAATATTTTTTTCAATTAAAAATATTTTTACAACACAAATGGTCTAGTTAGGCTAATACTGCTCCATCCCATCTGGCTAACAGAACCTCCAAATGAATCCCTGGAGGAAGGTGTCTGACTTGGTTCCTTCCTCACAACAGGCACTCCTTAAGAACTACATACTAAAAATTAAGGACAAGGCATGTGTAGAAGGGAGTGTCCAAGGGAGACACTGGTGTGCTGGTCTGTACAAGAAGGTCATTCTCAGCACACGATTCAGATGGTTCTCACACTAATGACCTAGGGAGGCTCACTGCAAAAGGAGGCAGAAGAGATCAGCATAATGTTACAACCTCAGACTCCTCTACCTGAGGGGTCAAGGTCATCAGCTTCCTGGTGCCCACTAAGCTTGCTACCTGCAGCCTCTGCACTCTCCCTTTGTGTTCCCTCACCTCACAGAACCAATGTCACCATTGGCCTGGTTCTTTTTGACAGTCACCTAGGACTAAGGGCGGAAGTCAGGGCAGCACTCAACCACGGGGGCGGCGGCGGACTTGGCTATGTCTCCAGTTGAACATTTTCATCCCCTTTGCTCAGTTAAAGATAACTGTCAGGCGGTACTGGGTAAATGTTTTTCTTCTGATTATGCAAGTACGAGGAGAATAGTAACCAAAGACGCCAGCCCGGGATTAGAGGCTCTGTAGCAGGGCCCCTCTAATCCTCAGCACACCAAGCCAGGATTGGCTCCCTCGTCTCTGTTTTCTCTTGGGAGGCTTGCAGAAGTGGAATCCCTTTCTGTCTGCTTGGTGCTTGGTGAGCAGAGCTGGAGCTGTCGCTGCCCCCTTTTCTGTGCATGCGTGCCCCGGAGAGGGGGGGAGCAGGCAGGAGCAGAGCTGAAGTGTGTGTGATCCTCCCCACTTCCCCCCCTCCCCGCCTCCACCGTCTCTGCCTGGAAGAAGCCAGGAGCACCTAGATTAGATTAGCCCAATTGTTTGCTAAGAAATACAGCAGCTCCTCTTCTTCTCTTCCTCTCTCCAGTCTCCCCTCTCCTCTGTCCTCTCTTTCCTTTTTCTTATTTAACCCTTTCAACACAAAGTAGTAATTAAGTTAAAGCATCTTTAAACACCAGCCCCTCTTTAAAAATCAGAGTTGGCTGTGCCATCTTTATAAATGGAAAACAGAGCTACTCCAGAAAATAAAAGAAAAAAAATGAAGTTTCAGGCCTATGGGGTGGATGGAAAGACACAAATGGAATACAGCATGATCTTGAGAGAGCAGTGGTGGAGATCAGGTACAAGAACCAGGGTGCAAGTAAAAACAAACTCAAGATTTGTTCCCAGAATGCACAGTTCAGCCTCCAGAAAGGCTGTGTCCGCATCCTGCATGGACAAGGACTGGCCACAGCCCACTAGTGGAGGAAACCAACGTGGTGAATTAGACAACATGGGCATGAGCCTAGCCTAGGAAAGGAAACTGGTTCTTTGCTGCATGGGACTTTCAATTCCCATCTAGCTAAGTCTTTTTCCTCTGCAGGCCCTGGGTGCCCACAGAACAGGAGCAGGAGGATCATGACATTTTGCAGGTTTGCTGTTGGAAGGAGGAATGTGACATGCAGGCACAAGTCTCACCTTGGCATTGCAGACCAACCAGATACACAGAACCCTCGGACAAGCTACTCCTGCTACTGGAGCTTCACCGTCCCGCACAAAATCTACGAGCCACACAGTACGTTTCTGATGATGTCGTTGATATTAAATTAAACTTTAATATCAAGGGCTGGGGAGATTCACGGTGGGCAAGGTTCTGACTATGTTAGCATGGGATCCTGAGTTCAGATCCCCAGCACCCAGATAAAAATCTAGTGTGGCGGTGCATACCTGTGACCCCAGATACTGAGACAGGGGACACAGGGCTTACTGGCCAGCCAGTCTATCGATCAGTGAGCTCCAGGTTCAATGAAAGACACCGACTCAAAAAATAAGGTGGAGAGGAATGGATGAAGACATCCTCCACTGACCTCCAGCCTCCACACATGCACACACAGGCAATGCGGGACACACACACACACACACACACACACACACTTTTCAGCTCTGTTTCTCTATGGCACTAGCCACATTTCCAGCACTCATCAACTATGTGTGGTGATAATGGACACAGTGGGATGGAACATTTCCTGCTCTCAGAGAACTGTATTAGACAGACCGCCTTCAGACTGTCATGTGACTGACTACACACCTCAGGCCTCTGTGCTACTGTCACCTCCTCAGAGAAGCAAATCAACCCTTGAGAATATAGGAGAGGATGTATGGCTGCTCTCTGCCCCCTTTCCTTAGGATACTTTTATCAGAAAGAAATTACCTTTTTTTTTTTTCTTATTTTATCTTGTGCTTGATTACCACTGGAATACAGGAACCACAAGAGCAGGCTTCTTGCCTGTCTTTTTGACTGATCCGTGTCCAATACCTAAACCAGCACCTGGCGCATCTACACTCTTATAGATGCGTGTACAGGAATAAGTAACAACAGACTGGGCGGCGGCTCAGCAGGTGAAGGCACTTGTTGCCAAGCCTGATGACCTGAGTTCAAATCCTGGGATATACAATGTGGAAGGAGAGACTCGATTCCTGAAGATCACCCTCTGACTTCTACACGTGTGCCATGACACACACACATGCGTGCACACACAAAGAAATGAATCAAATGTTGAAAGAAAATAAGAATAAACAAGAGGGCTGAGATGGAGCTCAGTTAGTAGAGCACTTGGCTAGCACGTCCAAAGCCTTGGATTTGATCCATAACACACATAAACTGGGTGTGATTATACACATCTCTAATCCTAGGGTTTGTGAAATGGAGGCAGGAAGACCAGGAGTTCAAGATCCTCCTAAACCACATAACAAGTTCAAGGTCAGCTACACAGACCCCTGTCTCAAACAACAACAAAAAGAAATGACAGGAAGAGACTTCAATTTTGTTGAATAAGACACAGTGGGATCTATCCATCACTCTGGGATTAACATCAGCCATTCCAGCCAGCTGCAGCCTACCTTCCCATGGACCAAGAAACATCTAATCGTAGACCCTTAGAGGCATATGATGCTACCAAGCATGAGAGTAGCTGAAACTGACTCCTGTGGGACCCAAGTGGCCTTCCACTCCTCTCTGACTCAGTCAAAGCCCAGCAGGTAACACTCTCTCCATTCCCTTCTTCTGCAAAGACCAAGATACTCTCTCACAGAGCAGCAGACACTCTGCAGCTTGGTCTCCGTTTTCCTCTATCTGTGTGTACACAAACACACAACTAGAAGGGGGTGGGGGGGCCCTAAGTGTAAGGCTGATACCGCCTCCTGTGTGGGACTTTCTGATGGGCTCCGAGGAGCCACCCTGCCGCCAGCTTGCTTTGGTACTAACTTCAGGGAAGATTTGAATGGCTGGAGTGTGACATTGAGCAGACACAACCTCCCAGCTAAACACCACAGCACAGGAACGTAAAAGCTGTAACACGCACCATGTGTCACGGGGCACCGGGCAGGCATAATTACTTCAGTATAAAAGTCACCTTTAATTGGGATCAAAATACCCAGCCACATTATCAGAGAACCATGGGAGGAGAAAAAACAGCCAATAAAAAGCACAACCAAAGCAGATGGCATCCATGCTATGGGCCGCACTAGGGAGGCACCCTCACAGCCGAGGACGTTGGGAGGCTAGATGCTAAACTGCCCATATCTTGCCAAGAAAAGGGGGACAAGTTGGAGCTTTGTCAGTGCGACCTTTACTCCATGTTGTGGGAAGAAACCTAATACTAAGCTGTTTCCCCCTTAGAGAGCCTCAGCCATTGTTCCCTGAAGTTTTAACTGATCCTCTCCAGCATTATTTACTAAGCACGTGAACCCTGTTCATGGAGGAGTTCTGCAGGGCAGTGAGCCTTGAGAGAATTGGCAAGGAGATATGTCTTAGCCTCCAAAGTTTTATTAACTTGAATTCCAACAGCCATTTGAACACAATTTCCAGGAAATTGGGTCGGCTCTGATGCTTGCCTTACAAATTAATCACAGAAATTGCACAAACTCTGGTCAGAGGCCACAGAAACAAAGGTGAGAACATCAGGCTTTTTCCACTTTGATCTTAAACACAGAGGCCCAGCTGCCTCCATCCTGGCCAGAGTATAGTCTTCTCTGTCTGGGAGAAGCCCAGATGTGCAGGATACACACTGAGGCGTGAGAAGGGAAGGGATGCCAACACCACAGCCAAGTCACTTTCTCAACCATCCTCAGGGCTCCCTCAGAGCCTGTGTCTCTGTTAGGTGACCATCACTGTGCTCCTTGCAGAAGCGTAGACTGTAAACACTCAGAGGAGAGGGCTCTCTAGCACCCGGCCCGGAGCTTTCCAGAAAGAATCTATTGGAATGTTTCCGGAATGAACAAATGACTTACAGGCTTTTCCTCATGTCCATGGCAGTGTCTGAGGTTTCCATCTAAATACGGAATCCAAAGGACAATGTCACAAATTCATGGTTGACATTTGGAATTCATATGCACATGTGTGTATCGGTGTGTTCATGTGTGTGAGCATCTGCATGGAGGACCAAGGAACCAACTCAGCTGCCATTCCTCAGACACCATGTACCCTGGGTTTCATCATCGTTGTTTTTGGAGACAGGATCTAGGCTAGACAACCAAAAAGGCCCTTGGATCTATCTATCTATCGCCGCCTCCCCAGAGTGTCAAGCCCATGCACCATGCCCGACTTTTTTATTTGAGTTCTTGGGATCAACTCAGGTCCTCAAGCTTGTAAGACAAGTACTTTACTGCCTGCCTTATCTCCCCAGCCCTGACATTTGGAGTTTAAAGTTTGAAAATCCAACACCAACTGGTCAAAGCGTGACATTATGGAAAGGCCAAAGTCTAGACTCACAAACCCAGGAGTGGCCCAAACTTATTCGCTGATGTACCCTAAGCCGTGACCAGAGGCAGGAATCCATCTTCATAGTCACAGACACACGTTGGAGTGTTAAGGATCAGGGCAAGAGAGAAGACTCCACTGAGTAATGTGGCCTCTCCAGCCTGAACCAGCCTGAGCCAGCTGCCCTTACAGCCACTCTTAAAGAAGCTGGACCTCAGCCACAGGGCAGTTGAGAGCCAGACTGGGTGGCTGGAAAGCCAGCTAAGTAGTTCTCCTTTGGTGTCTCTTTTTTCAAGACCAAGTTGAAACTGACTGGCCAAGACATTAGTCAGCCCTCTACAAACAGACAGACAGCACCAGGCAGAATGGGTTCTTTAATTCCACAATGCTGATGAGTAGTCCGGGAAGGCCTATCAAACATGGCCAACTTGGAGGCCAAGGGCCCTGTGCCAGTCAAGATACCTATGAGTCCAATCCAACACATTTAGAGGTGACAATATCATATCACAATGTGAAAAAGTTGGACACCCCTGAAAGTCTACACCAGCTGAGTTTCCCCCACTAGCCTCTTAGGACTAATACAAATCTGTGGCCCTGCGTTCCCTTGATCATTCTGCCTAAAGTTTCTGACTCTCCTGAGGACTAATACAATTGTCAAACATATATGCACAATCACACACAATAAAAATGGAGTATCCTTTTCCCAGGAGAGCAGGTGTGATGGGGTGGATTCTTTGGTCCACACCTCTAGCTGAAAACAACTCCTAAAAAGTCATCTCGAACAGTAAAAGGGTACAAAGGTGACAACCCTGCCAGTTGGGGTGGTGTGGACTGTGAGCACATGGAAACTCGAGTAGTATTGCGATGGTTTGGATGAGAATGGCCTCATAGGTTCATGTTTGAGTATCTGATCCCCAACTGACAGAACTATTTGGGAAGGATTAGGAAGTACGGCCTTGTTGGAAGAGGCACGTCACTGGGGGTATGCGTTGAGGTTTTTAAATACCTCTGCCACTGCCAGTGTGCTTTTAGTTATAAATTAAAATTTTTTAATGTATTTTATTTTAACTTTTTTTTTCTGTGTGTGTGTGTGTGTGTGTATGTGTGTGTGTGTGTTTTCACGTGTGTGTTTTCACATGTGTGAGTGAGTATGGAGGTGCCTAGAAGGTGTTAGATCCCCTGGAGCTGGAGTTACAAGCAGTTGTTAGCCACCCTAAATGGATGCTGGGAACTAAACTCAGGTCCTCTGTAAGAGCAACATATGTTCTTAACCACTTAGGCATCTCTCCAGCCCTATAAATAAAAATCTTAAATGAAGAGTTTGGCAAACACTAGCCTAAGGTTGGATTACCAAAATTATCCAGAATACAAAAGAATAATATGGAAAACACAGATCGGTAGACTTAGAAAAGTTCACAGAATACAGTGAGAAGGTCCCAGGAAAGAGCAAGAGGGATT
>CABHPQ010152418.1:0-22023 GCA_902168405.1 Peromyscus aztecus | reverse complement strand
TCTGAGAACAACTGTGTCATTTGCAGGAAAATGGGTGAAACTCTGGATTACTGTATTGTATTATTGTATTAGTCAGAGTTTTCTATAGTAACAGACCTTATAGAATTAATATAAATATAATACACACACACTTATATATATGAAGAGGACTTATTAGGATGACTTACAGGCTGTGGTTCAGGGAGTCTAACAATGGTTGTCTCCTGTTGGAGAGTCCAAGAATCCAATAGTTGTTCAATCCGCAAGACTGGATGTCTCTACAGCCCCAGTCTGACACTAGAGACTCAGAGGACTCCTAGAGAGCTGCTGGCCTTCAGTGTATGTTGGTATAGTCGTCAGGGTTCTCTGGAGGAATAAAACTGATAGAATATTAGAGTGGCTTACAGGCTGTGGTCTGACTAGGCTAACAATGATGATCTATAGATAGAAATTCTTTTGTAGTTATTCAGTCCACAAGGCTGGCTATCTCAGTCCATCTTCAGTCTACGTTGGTATCTCAAGGAAATGCCTCAACAGCAGGATGGGTGAACTTGCCAGTGAGGGTGAGGGCAGGCAAAAAGCAAGGCTTCCTTCTTCCTCGTCCTTATATGTAAGCTGCCAGCGGAAAGTGTAGCCCAGGTTTCAGGTAGGTCTTCTGACCTCCAATGATCCAGTCAAGAAAATCCTTTACAGTGTGACCCGCTGATTGGGATTTAGCTGATTTCAGATGTAGTCAAGTTGACAGCCAAGATTAACCATCACAAGTCTGCCCCTTGTCACCTTGACACAACCACATCTCCTTTTGCTATGCTTAATTTCTGAATGAAAGCAATAGCCAGGTTATAATTATGCCCAACATGGTATAACTATCCCATGCACAACTGCAAATGTGACTATCCCGTGTACATATAACTACAACACAATGCCTTATATAGTTCAGAATAAGTGGCAACATCCCTTGATGGGCATTCTTTTAGATTCTCACAACTTTAATGTAAGAACCCTGATTATCTCAATTGATGTTACCTTACAGGTTAAAGAAACAGAGCGAAGAAAACACAAGTATCTGCTTACTGTATGTGTGTATTTGCACAAACATGTTCTTAACAAAATAGGTCAGAAAGACTCAGATCAATTACAGTTCTTATTTCTGTAACTGATCAGGTGGCCTTAGCTGCATTCCTCATGGCCTCTGCTTCAGTTCTTGCCTCCAGGCTCCTGCCCTGGGTTCCCTTGGTGATGGAGTGTGACCCAAAAATTGTAAGCTGAAATAAACCTGTTCCTCCCTAAGCTGCCTTTGGTCACAGAGTTTTATCACAGCAATAGAAACCACGATGAAGACATGTACTAATCAAAATAAGGCCGACTCAGAAAGAGAAGGGTCACGTGTTTGCTCTCATATGTGGAACCTAGACTTTCTGTACATGTCTATACATGTGACATAGAAGCAGAATGAAGACTTATTTGGGAAGAAGAAAATGACTAACAGGTGGGGGGGGGGGCAGGAGAAGTAAATGGGAGAGCAGATATGGTGGAAGTACATAACATACTTGATGGAGTATGTTATTATGAATCCTGTCCCTGTAAATTGAATATATGCTAATCAAAAAAGTATCAAAAGAAAATAAAAAAAATTCCCCTAAAGAAAGTGCCTCCAAAGTGCTTTCCAACCAGAACATCCTGAACTAACTGGGACTTGGTTTACCTCACTTCTACACAAAGAGAACTTCTGACTATCCAGAGGTTCCACAGAGCTTAGGAGAAGCAGAGACTCCATGACCTGTCCTCACCCCGGCAGGGTGTGGGTCCAGAAGGCGTGGCAGCATGCTCGGTGGTGGTACACATCTCACCTTCTTCCTACAGAAGTTATGCTCTGCTCCCTGAGACTTCGCTTCTCCAGTAAGTGACGTCCACAGCATCCCTCGATCACTCTCCTGCTCAGCATCTTGCTATGGCTCCCGTGGGCAGGACACGGCATTAAGGGTGCTTTAAGTCTGACACCCTTTGATTGCAGTCTGTCACTGTCACTGTCGCTTCCCCCCTACAACTCGACCTCTTCTCAGCATACTTTGTACCTGTGCCTTCTTGTCCCTTATCCTTCCTCCATGCCTTTTGCTTTCTCTAATGAGCTCTGATTGTCCCTCTTGGCCCAGTCTAACTCCCTGCCACTCAGTCCTGTATGACACCATCTCATGACTCTCCCCTCCATTGTACTGGGCCAGTCAAGAACAGCAGCCACGGCTACTCCATCTTTGGCCCTAAGCGCTTAGGAAAGCCCCTGGAGCCTTCTGAGACCAGCTAACAGCATAAGCTCTGTATTCCAGTTAGCATTCCCAGATATCCTGAGCGTTACCAGAGGAAGACAAACATGCAGAGTCTGGTTAAATGCTCACGAGTGAAGACAGCATCAGTGAAGAAGTGGGAAATGGCATTAGAAAAAGATGGTGTGGAAAAGATCAGTTCCTAAGACCCAGAGGGTGGACCACTAGGCTGTTAGCTCCCAGCCTTGGTTCACTTTTTGTCTTTTCTGGAAGCAAGGTATTAGGGAGCGTCTTGAAATGGCATTAGACTGAGGAGCTGAAGAGCACTCCTCCCCAGGCACTAGCAAACTCAGCAGAGTCCACTCAGCCCCCACCCCCACCCCCAGAACAGCCGAGGACCAGATCCTCCTCACAGCTGCTGTGCTCAGGGTCTCACGTGTTCCAAGAAAATAAATACAAAGGACACGACTGAAGTTGCCTCTGACAGAGACTCTGTGGACTGCAATGCCGAGTGCCAGCTGTGGCCAAGCTGGAACATCCAGTGCCTCAGGAAGTCTCAGTGGCCTGCACTTCTCACTGAGGTTTGTATGGAACTTTGAAAACGGTATTTGAAAATCTGGTCGTGTGGTCATGTTTGAGAGTGAGTTAAAGAAAGGAAGATGTTACCGAGGTGAGGAAGTGGAAAATCAAGAAAAAAAAAAAAAAAGAGAAAGGAGAGAAGGGGGGGGGGGAGGGGAGGGGAGGGGAGGAGAGAGAAGGGGAGAGAAGGGGAGAGAAGTGAAAGGGAGGGGAGGGGAGTACAAAATGTCTAACAATCCCACTAGCTGGAAAGGACTCAGTGGGACTTCGGTATTTTATGTGTGGATGAAGACAGGTGGATCATGCTGAAATCCATGGTCCGTTGTGACCCCACCAAGATGGAAATAAATGAATGACAGGCTTTGCCAATGATGTCTTCTCATTGCTCATTGGCCAGAACTAAAGGCCCTATTAATGTTCAGTCTTCCACTTTCTGAATGCACTCCTGTTCACACTCAGTTTTTGCAAATGACTTCAGTTTGAAACCTTAGCTCTGGAAGATAGCACATGCACACACACACACACACACACACACACACACACACACACACACACACACAGGCACTTGCATGCAGATACTGCCATTTCCATGTGACCTTGCTTCAAGACACGATCATCTTCTAGCATTTTTACTAAATCCCTCTGTCCCTTGGCCACTTCTGGAAGACATCTGAAGGACATTTATAGCCCTCCCAGACTGTGAATGAGCACTCTAGGTGGCCCCTGCCAGTTCAGAGAGTGGGGGCAGTCTAGCTGTCAATGATTGTTCCTTTGATCATGGCACTTAAAGGTACATGGCATCCTGGTGCCTCACTCCTCACCAACACAAACAGGCTCTTCCTCTCCAGCAGCCTAAAAGCCCTGGCCCCACCCCACACATCTCCCAGCCATGCCCATCTCTGTTCCCCTGCACAGGCAAAGGCTGCATAGGTCATCACTGGCCATTTTCTCACCTCCCTCCATCCATCAACCCATCACCATTTCTGCCTCCTCCATCCTTGGAAATTCCAAGTCATCAAGGACCACAGGATGACTAAAGGCAAAGCCCCTTTGCAGCCTTTCTCTGTGGCAGTGCTGTGGACCGTTACAGCCTCCAGAAAGCTTGCCCATCTGAGGAGAGACACCCCGCACACTCTCCTCCGTTTACCTCCAGCTACTTCGCTTCATTCGCTCAGCCTCCTCCTTTACTGAACCTTTGGACATTAGAATTGCTCCGGTTTTCTTCTCCATCCATACTCTCTTCCTGTGATGCCACCTGCCACATGGCTGCCATCACACACGTGCCCAAACCCTTCTCCATCTCTAGCCTCACCCTCCCTTTGGGTACCACACCCCTGACAAACTAACAGCCTGCCAGTCACATCACCGGATCTCCACCGCATCTTAGCATTGTGAAGTGCAGCATCCTCAAAGCTGCTCTTTTGTTTTGCTCCAAATTTTTCCCCATATGCTCCAAATGTCTCCCCATCTCTGTGACCAACCACAAGTAGCTCAGTCCACTCCATTCCCTGGAAGCTGTAATGGCCTCCACATCCCTGAGTCCATCTGCACCAGCTGTCAGTGGATGCCTCTCAGTTCCAACCCTCCTTTATTTCTTCCTCAGAGAGACGGAGGCTCTAAGTAGTTCTCGTCTGTGGCAGGCACCCTGTTAAACTGTCATCGGGAGATACTGTGGGGACGCTGCTAGGGAGAGAGGCTGTCTTCTTGGTGCCAGCATGCTTTTATCAGCCTATTACTTATGCTACCGAGTGGACTAGCGTCAGAGAGGTACACATCGAGAAGAGTGTTGAAGGTCATGCAGTTGCACTGTGTCCAGCCACACTTCCAGGGCCGCCATCTTTTTATGAGCTGGAAGCTTGGCTTGGCCCAGGGGTACGCCCAGAGATGCCTACTTCATCTTGCCTGCCATGCAGTGGCCTGTGAGCCTTGGGGAGAGCCCCCAAATTTTCTCTTCCTTGGGGACTTTCCTCATCCCCAGGTATCTTAGCTAAGGTTACTATTGCTGCAATGGAACACCATGACGAAAGCAACGTGGGGAGGAAAGGGTTTATTTGGCTTACACGTCCACATCACTGTGGAAGTCAGGACAGGAACTTAGAGATTATTGATTTCTGTGAAAAATTAAAACCAAATATTATCAGACTATATTTCACCCATCTATACTATATCTTGGTTTTGAGAAACCATGTACTTTGACTAACATAATATTTGTCTTCTTTTTAACAATTTCAACATAAACATATGGCTTTTCTTCATTGTATTCTAAACATTAGGCTTTTACTAGATTTTAAAGTTAGTATTCAATGTAACAGTATCATGATGACATTTTCATACATGTGCCCCCTGCTAGTCCCCTGACATCTGCTCGTGTGTCACATGAACACCACTCCTTCCTTTACCCTGTTTTATTTAAGATCTCTTCCCTCCCTCTCATGGTCTCCTTCCTACTTTAATGACCTATATCATACATGCACATGTGCTTGCATGCATGTACACACAGGTAAATCTAGATTCCACCTGAGTCCATGTAATATAATAATCTTCGGTTCTATTTTTCTAAAAACCTCATATTACATTTTTCTTTGCAGCTGAATAAAATGCCTCGTGCATGTGCCACATCTCTTTTCTGTTCATCTGTTGATAAACAACTAGGCTGGTTCCGTTTCTTATCTACTGTAACTTGCGTAGCGTTGAACACGGTTGTACGAGCTCCTCTGTGGACTTATAGTCCTTAGATAAACACCAAGGCATGTATAACTGGTTATGTGCTAGTTTAACCTTTACTTTCCCAGAGAACCCCCACACTGACTTCCACAGTGCTTGCATCTGTTCATGGCCCCATCAGCAGCGTATAAGGTTTCCTCTTTTCCCACATCTCCCTCTGCACTTGTTAGATGGTATTTCTAGATGGACATTTTGTCTGAAGTGAAATGGGATCACAAAACAGATTTGACCTGCATTGTGCTGATGAATACAGACGTTGAACATCTTTTCCATTCTTGGCTACTTGTATTTCCTCTTTGAGAACTGTCTGCTCACTTCATTAACTCATTTGTTCTTTGAATGCTTTAGTGCTTGGTTTTTTTCCAGTTCTTTATGTATCTAGATATTCATCCCAGCTAATGTATAGTAGGTAAAGATACTACTCCTATCTCTCCTATTATGCCCATTAGTGCTTTGAGAGCTCCAACATTCAGTATGAGCATACTTACAATTGTTGCATTTACTTATTAATTCCTTCCCTTGTTGAGACGTAGTGCCTTTCTTTATCTCTCCCGACTAACGTTAGTTTGGAGTCTACTTCGTCAGATATCAGAATAACTCCTGCAGCCTGCTTCAGCTACCAACCACCAAAATCACAGGAACCGGCAAACGTGCTTCAAAAACAAACTAAATCCAGCCACTCGTGGTCTCCAAAAATAACAAACTTCACTGCCAAAGGCACCCACAGACCGAAAGCAAAAGATGATAAAATACAAAACAAGGAGACTAAAAATGTAAAAGACTTTTTTCACATTATACAGTGAAAATACCAGTAAAAATGTAGTTCTAAGAAAACAGAGGGAGCAGGAGAGCGGCAAAAGAGAAGAAAAGATTAATCCCTGGAACACCTCCTTTCCGGTGCACAGAAACTGGAGGCTGCCAGTCATTCACACAGCCTGGGCAGCTGCTGCGGACCATGTCTTCCAAGTGAAACAACCTTACCGTCTCAACCCCATCGATAGACCACAGTGATGACGCCACTCAAGCCTAGCCCAGTGGTGAATCAACAAGCTTATCAGGGTTGCTTATAGGAACAGGGGTGAGAGGATTCTTACAGGAGAGTGGTGACCCCAAAACAGCCACACCATCAAAAAATCTCACCTCATTATAGATAATGGCACTCTTTACAGCTACATCATGAGTTTCCCCTTCGGTGACCTTTCACCTTCCGTATATCCTAATATCTCCCAACTCATATATATATATATCCCTCTCTTGGTTTTTTGGTTTGGTTTGGTTTGGTTTGGTTTTTTTCAAGACAGGGTTTCTCTGTGTAGCCCTGGCTGTCCTGGAACTTACTCTGTAGACCAGGCTCACAGAGCTCCACCTGCCTCTGTCTTCCAACTGCTGGGATTAAAGGCATGTGCCACCACTGCCTGGCTCATATATATATATATATATATATATATATATATATATATATATATATTCTTATATTCCTAGAAGAAACTCATGTTCCTGTAAATAAACCCAAGAAATCCCTTGGTTCACCAAGCTAGACATGGATAGAACCATTACTTTGGTCTGTAGTGGTACCCTACCTGGGAAGAGTGGGTGTTTGCTTGTGTCTCCCTAGGACCCTAGGAGAAGTTTCCACAGCAGGAGAATAAGCTAAACTTTTTGGATTCTTATCTTTCCCTTGACTTTTGCTGCTGTGGGGCCCTGGACTGGACAAGTGTCTGTTGTCCACCAGAGATATCATCTCTTTGCTGTGCATGTCTTCACATCAGTATTTGTATGTAGGACCTCTGCTGACCACACTTAGGTTCACAGTCTGTCATCTGGTCACCTTCTCCCACTCTCTCACACTGCCCAGATGGTATCCCCTGGGGTGATAATGTTCTAGCTGGGGGAGGAGAGGGAGTGTCTCTTGAGTGTGTTGGTAGTAGATGAAGCAGCCACAGCAGTGAGATCTGGGCAAGTGAAACTGTCTTCATAGTTCCCAAGCCCCTACATATGGATCACCCACTGGAGGGATGCAGCTGTGGACAGCAAGGACTCTACTAGAGCCTCAGAGTGAACACAGATGGGTGGCTCCAGAGCCTGGACCTCTTGCTGACCTCAGGCTCAGGGCTATCAAATTCTACTGATCTTCACATCTGATGAGGCCTGATCCAATCCACTGAGGGCAGGGCTACTATTCTATAAGTACGTCACTTCCTGAGCCAAGCCTCCAGAGACTCGTACTTTAATACTTCTCATGTCTGGCCTTTCCACTCTCCAAGACAGCATCCCAGGGCTGTCTTTCACACTAGAGTTGTGGAGGTTTAATTCCAGGCACCTGACTTGTAATTGTTCCCTGTTCTCACCCCGCCCCTCCAATCCCAGTTTTAAACAGTGAGATCTTCCTAAGATGGCGTCTAGCTGCTGTCCTCTGAGTCCTATAGAGTAGCAAGAAAGGACTCCTCTCAACTGCTGACCTGCCTGTGGGAGAACTCACTGTCACACCAAAATCTGCAGCTAAGTTTAAAGCTTGTGATGGCTGTGGGATTGTTCTGGGAGTGAGACTGCCGATATTTACCACCAGAGATTCCTAGCTTACCTTTTGGATGAAGTTTCTGTCCCCTTGCTCCCGGCCATGGAGCCTCAGAGCTGGAGCTGTGACCAGCCTCGCGTACTTCTTTTCCATGCCTCATCCATCTTTTTCTCAACACTTTCCAGCTGCTCTATCACTGCCTTTGTGCTCCCCAACACTCTTCCTGGCTTAGCTTTGCCTGAGAGTCTATTCTTTCTGAGACAGATTCTTCTCAAGCGGGTCACACAGAGGGAGCTTATAGTGTGTCAGCCTAGCTGGTAGTCTAGGCTTTGAGTTTAGAAGCTCTTCTTGCACAGAGAATATAATTGGAATTTTAAAATCTATTTTCTTTGTTTTACTAATCAGGAATCTCTTTAAAGGAAATGCACAGAAGAGTCATTCTGATATTGGGTTGTTTTTTTTTTTTTTTAATAGCCGCATGAAGTTACCTTTCCCAGCTCTTCTCTCTCTCTCTCTCTCTCTCTCTCTCTCATTCCACAAAAGGTTGGACCCATAGGATTCCAAGGTTAATACAAACACAAATATGCAATCAGTCTGTAAGACCTTAATGGTGACTGTTGGCCAGTGGATGGAGTGGAGAAGGGTATCTCCAAGGGGCCATCTAGCCTACACTAAACAGAACCCACATCACATGTGGTAAGTGGCGGGGGGGGGGGGGTACCCTGCAGTGAAATAGGAGTAACAGCAAGATGACATCAGCAGCTTAAAGAAAGGGGACTATCATTTAATAACCACATAAAATATAGACAATTCAATTAAAGGGGTTAATAAAAAAACAAAAAAGCAAGGGATTGTCTGTTGTCATTTTTAAGGCATTTATAGTTAATGGGACTCTAAGTAATGCGACGTCAGAACAGTTTTATTGAAAAGCTTGAATGCTATGAGATGGCTAGAGTTCCTGAAGGGAGACAGTGAAATGAGCTGTGAAGAAGCAGAACAGAATAAAATGAAGAAATAAAAATTTTACCACCAAATTGTACTTTTTGGATTTTTTTTAATTTAAAAAAATCCATTAATTTTTAAAAATTTTATATTTTGATCATATTCACCTCTCCCCAACATCTCCTAATCAATCCCACCCCTTCCCTACCCACTCAACTTTATGTCTTCTTCTTCTTTTCCCACCCAGCAGGTCCAATTTGTACTGCCCATATATTCTTGAATGTGTGGCCTTCCACTGGAGCATGATCAATTTACCAGGTTAGCACGAATCTTCAGATATAGTCTTATTTAGAATGAAACCTGACCCATGGAGGTCAGGAAATTAGTAAATGGCCATGGGGGGATCTTCCAATGGTTGAATTTAGTAGTATAAAGGCTTAAGGAGAATAATGAAATAGGAAGGGTTAAGTTGCAGTGGGAGATAGAAGATGGAAAGATAGAAGGCAGAAGAGGAGGAAACAGAGGGAATGATAAATAACACTAAAGATCTTTCCAAAAAGTCATATGGAAACCTATCCACTACTGGAGAACTACTAGAGAAGCACAAACACACACACACACACACACACACACACACACACACACATTCTATATATAAATATATAGTATATATTATATTTTTATAATATATATTTATATATTATAAAATTATATATATTTATATATGGAGAAAGAGAGAGAGAGAGAGAGAGAGAGAGAGAGAGAGAGAGAGAGAGAGAACGCATTAAAATGGAGATACCTTACAACAGAGTGACAATGATCATACTAGACACCACAGGGTAACAAATAAAAAGCCTAGTGCCAGGAATGGGTTACCTCTTTTAGAATTGTTGACCAGTGAGGTTCCATAGAGCCCCAAACATTACAGGCTATTGCCAGTCCTGTGGTGATATGTTGTGTACCCTAATAATCTTTGCCTGAAGATCAGAGAACAGAACAAGCCACTAGATTAAACACAGAGGCCAGGAAATGGTGGCACACACCTTTAATCCCAGTATTTGGGAGTCACACACTAGGAAGGATGAGACGGGAAATGACGTGCCTGGGCAGAGAAAGGTATATAAGGTGTGAGGAGACAGGAACTAAAGTCTTCCAGCTGAGGAAAGCTTTTCAGGCTGAGGAGTCCTAGAGGTAAGAGGTGTCTTGTTCCTTTGTCTCTCTGATCTTTCAGTATTTACCCCAATTTCTGACTCTGGGTTTTTTATTAAAGACCATTTAGCAATTTGTATTACACAATTCTATTGGTTATCCTCCAGAACTTGGTGGTATGATCCTATTGCTGAAGACACCATGTACTTGAGTCACAGAACATGGACATATTAAGTTGGTAGTGACCTAGAAGCTTCATCTCTACTGGCTAGCTTTCACAGTGCTGGAAAGTGCTTTGCACACTACTGGAGGAGAAAACTAATCATCAATTTTATCCAACTATGAACCCTGTGAGCTATAATATTGAAGAGCCTGGCAAGACGTGCCCACTAGCACAATAGTGGCACCGACCTAAGAGGAGTAACCAATCACCTTCTGATTGTATTTTAAGTCCTGCTTCAAAATAGGAATCTCATAGCTAGCACCGTCATCTAACCAAACACTAGACTAGACAGTGACTAGACAGGTCATAGGCCCTGGGGGAAAGCTAACTACAATTATTCTGCTAAGTGGACATAACATTAAACTGCCACTTAATGACTTATTTTACCTATAGATCAATGTATCTCTCAACCCTTATTAGAGTAGCTTCTGTTTGTAGTACATGGTGCCAACACAGAGTGTTACAACTGATTAAGGTGCCAAGAATAAGAAACTGTGGAACGCTCATCCCTAAAACATCTATAGCATAGTTTTATTTGGAATACTTCTGGAAGTCAGGAAATTGATAAGGGACCATGGGAGGGGGAATCTTCCAAGGGGAGGAGGGTAGATAGAACGTAGTGGTATAAAGGCTTAAAGGGGAATAGAAAAGGTTAAATTTGGAGTGGAGGGTAGAAGAGACAGGAAGAGGAGAAAATAGAGGAATCGTTGAAGAAGATGGGGCTAAAAGAATCTCAGAGCCGGAGGCAGTGAGTGGATGATCCCAAGGAAACAGCGTCTTCTAGACACACCAGGACAGCTGCACATACGAACTCAGAGGTCATGACAGCATGCACATGATCTGTGAGAACTCAATCCAGACCAAATCCCCACATGGAGAGAGAAAGGGGGTACACAGTTACACTCCTAGCCAGAGTCATAGGCAATTGATAACTCCTGGGAGAGAGAGAGCCAATTTTCTTTAAGAGTGTACCCCTAAATTATATTTTTTGAAAAGGACTGTCTCAAGAGACTTAAAAATAGCAAAAACCTAACCTAAAAAAAAAAAAAACAGTATTCCATAGCTTTCCTTTGAGATAATGTCCATCTTGGAGCACAAATCCACATAATCTCTCGGTAGAATTTTTATAAGATGGATTCAGGCAATACAGAAAGAGCTTCGCCTGCTCTCAGAGTCTGAGGGAGAACTGGGGTGTGGCCCTTGAGTGTAGCGACGACATCACATCTGGGCTTTTATTTTTTTAGTGTCCTGACAAGTGGAAAAGTCAAGACCATGGATGGCATTCAGACACGTCCCCCAGGCACCTCTCTGGATGGGCAGCATCCGTAGAAGTCATCCTCAATAACTTTACTTCCTTTCTGCCACTGACCCAGTAAGCATTGACTTCCGTGGTTGATGATGCTTCCTCTGCACACAGGTGTGCGGTCCCAGGAGAAAAGATACTGGACGATTTTGGATTCTACTGTTGGTAGCTCAGTAGTGGCTTGATTGACATTAAAGGCCATCAAAATTCACTCCTCCAGTTTCTGCCAGGGCTTTTCTTATCTTCTTGGTTTTCATCATGAACCTCTTCATCTTAAGGGCAGACCTTCTCTAGCTGGGACTGGCTAATGGTTTGGGAATAACATGATAGTTTGGTGTCCTCCCGCAGGCTGGGCAGCTGTTCTCTGCTCCTCCCCACTGACTCTTCCAACAGACACACTGCAGTGCATCATTCTTAGCTGTGCAGACCATGGCCCCACACTCACTGCCACTCTGTTCTGTTCTGTTCATCTACCCAAACTGCATGTAGACTGTGCTGGTCAGACCCCTAGGTTGTCTCTGCTGCTGTCCCTGATCAGGTGGATGGCTCTGCTAGAGAGACAAAAGATCTCCTCTTCCCTTCTAGGTAGGTTTGAATTCATTCATGTTCACACCCAAATATGAACTGGTAATCATTACATCCCATCCATTCTAATTTTTTGGAGATCGGTGTAGAAGTGTTTGAAATGAGCATTAGACCTTTTATTCAGAGAGACAAGAGTGTAGAAGTGGCTTCATATCTCCAATTCCAAGCCATATAAGTCTTTCCTGTGGATGGGCCGTTGATTTGCTATAGTACTAAGGACCAAGTCAATGACACTATTTATAGTTCAAATACTGCCTACCTTGGTCATCCCTGCTCATTATATGACAAATATCTCCAGGAGATTGACCCATCATGACATCATGCATTCACCGGGCTCTAGTCTAGTAGTTGTTGTTTTTCAGGGGCCCAGGACACAAATACAAAGTTCCTGAATGGTGAGTTTGCTTCCTGCCAACTGAGCCTTATTAATCATGGTTTTCAAATAAAGAGCACAGCATGATAACTACTCCCATAGTCACCATTGCCAGAGGACTCGCAGCCTTTTTTTCCTGTAGATTTTCTTGCTTCTAGGGAACAGCTTCCAAAGACTAATAATAGTCTTTCCCTAGTATACCACCTGGTACCAGGTTACCTTTTCCTAATGGGACTGTAGCTTAGCATGGAAATGTGTTAACATGAGGAACTATATTTCTAAATGCAGCTCATGCATCAGCTCCTTCGTCCCCAGTGCCTGGGCAGCTAAGGCTGGTGACAGACAGCAAGCCATGGAAGTCTAGTGTCACATGTACAAGTTCTTGTACATGTGAAGGTGGAACTGGCCTCCTTTGGAATCTCCAGGGCTGCAGGCAGTTGCAGTTTTCTGCAACGCTGACAGGGCCTAAAGCACTTGCCACTGCAGTAACATAAAAGGAGACAGAGAACCCAAAATTGCGAAAGCCATGCATCCAAAAAAATGGCCAAAAGAAACACTGCACATGGTAATGTCCTTGGCTTCAAGGGGACATATGCCAACACCAAGTATTCCAACTGGGTTGGAGATGGGGGACAGGATATGTCCAGGTCAGCTAGCTGACCACTCTTCAGCATATTCCAAGCTTTTGATCAAAGCTCCAGGCTTCTTTGTACCTCTGACGACTCTGAGTGGCCAGGGTACAGAGAGGTAGATGGAGAGCCATCCACTAGCACAAGTTTTCCACTACTGCTGAGCAAGTGTGTGCTGAAAGCCATGACCTTGTCAGAGCACACCTCATGTTGTTTCCTGTCTGTTTCCATCCAGTTCTCACAAACAGGGAAAACTGTCCACCTCTGAAATGGAGTTAATTGGCTGTGAGAAACGCTCCCAGCCCTTCTCTAGAAATGAATGTGAGGCTGCTGTCTTTAACCTTGGGATCCTGATACTATTTTGCCATCT
The DNA here is from genome assembly GCA_902168405.1 of Peromyscus aztecus. Taxonomy (NCBI): domain Eukaryota; kingdom Metazoa; phylum Chordata; class Mammalia; order Rodentia; family Cricetidae; genus Peromyscus; species Peromyscus aztecus. Next base: position 8,391 of record CABHPQ010152418.1, on the reverse strand, counting down.
CCAATAGAGCATTAGAGAAGCAGATCATTCTGGGAGCAGGACAGGACTAGCAAAGTGAATACAGGTAATGGCATGGCTTCCACAGGTCACCATTGGCTAAGAATTCAATGAGCATATTTGCAGTAGGCTGGTGAATACTGGCAGCACTAATGGGGAATGGGAGTGTCATCTGTTGGGTTTCTCAGCTTCTCAGTTGGTCACCACTGTCCAGATATAGTGGCCCTACCAACAGAATAGTAGGGCTACTGGACCTTGGAGCAGGCAACTTAGACAAGCTGGCAGCAGAGTGTCTGATGGAGCCTCCTTACACTTTGCTGACTCCATAGGAGGACAAAATAAGCCAGTGAGACAATTATAAATGTTAATGTGGTTAGACCAATGTTTTTTAAGACAGGGTTTCTCCGTGTAGTTTTGGTGCCTGTCCTGGATCTCGCTCTGTAGACTAGGCTGGTCTCGAGCTCACAGAGATCCGCCTGGCTCTGTCTCCCGAGTGCTGGGTGCGGGGCAGGGAGGGGGGGGGGACGCGGTGACCAGGCTTGACACACAATCGAGTGCACTCTGCCCTTTGATCTCTGCTTTCCTGCTTGTCACCGTAAGTCCCCGAGTTTAATTCACTCTCTTCCTTGCTTGTCACTAGTTCAGAATCGTCTTCCCCCTTCTCTTGTTTTTATTAGCTACCATTACATTTTAATGTGCACGCTAGACTCTACAGAGTTACAATAAAAGAACTTCAGAATGTTTTTTATCCCGGCATATCTCCTTCTCACATCAGCCAACTTAGAGTGCTGCCTTGGATTTGAGTTTTACCTTGTTTTGTTTTGTTTTTCCCCATTCTTTAATCTGTGTCATTAATAAAATGACGAAAAGATTTGCTCTCTACTCCCCCCCCCCTCAGAAAAAAGGAAAGAAAAAGAATTATAGTCTTGCTTTCTTATGCATCCTGGTAAGTGCTTGAAGAAGATACACAAGTGGACAACAGACGCACAAAGAGCCCCAGCTCCAGCAGTGACCAGGAAAGGATGCCTCGCACCATTAGAAGAGGGCTATTAAAACAGGGAAACGCCAAGTGCAGCAAGATGCAGGCAAACTGGAACCCCAGGGCAGTTTTGAAACGTAAAGCATTGCAGCTGTAAGGGCTCTTCAATAAAACTAAAAAGAACGACCATGCACTGTCTCAGTACCACTTGCAAACTGGAGAAAGCCCACAGGTATAAAACAGAATAGTGATCCCATAGGCCAGGAGCAAGGATGCAGAATTTCATTTTTGTAAAATTTGAAGAGTTCCAGTGATTAATGGTAGTGCTGGTTGGGCATCTGTGGAAATGGAGTCCATGCCATAGAGCTGCATTCCTTAAAATGAGTAAGAAGGCAGAGCCCAGAATGGTGGCACATACCTGTAATCCTGACCCTTGAGAGGTGGAGGCAGGGGAACCATGTATTTAAGGCTAGTCTTGGATATCCAGCAAGATCCTATCTCAAAAAACCTAAACTGAAAAACAATGATAAAGATAGCTAATTTCATGTTATATATGGGTTACCACAATAAAAAGCCTGGAGGAGAAGTCAGGGCCCTGTGACTTGAGCAATGCCTGTCTGGGTCAGTCAGCATCCTGACTCTGCTCTGTGCACTGACACCGAGGTCCGTACCAGGCACCCCATAATCTCACGGGAAGGTGAACATTGTTTGTTCTCTTGTGTACTATGATTTGGAGACGTTTGTCTGTCCTGAGCCCAGGATGTTACTCAGGGGGAAATGGCTGCCTCTTTAAGCTCCTCTGAGAAATGTGAGCCTTGAACAGGAAGGCTAATCATCAAAGCCACTGAATGGGGTACCAGATCCTCTTCAAGACTGAGTCACCTTTGCCTGGAAATACCTAAAATTGTTAAGTATGTATTCATTTATTCAAGGAATATTTACTCAGTGACTTCTGTTCATTGTGTATCGTTCTGACCGTAAGTGCTATAATCCTGGATATTAAGTTTCATCTATGCTGGTTGCCATGTTGCTTGACAATCTGAGGAAATCCATGTGGTAAGGATACTTCTGTGTGTAGAGATATTTGGATAGGTACGCTTGGTTTCCAGAAAACACTGAGGCCAATCTACACATCAGAAGCAATTAGACACAGGCAGGAAGAGGCGGCTGGAAGCCCTCTGCTGACATTTCAGACGGAAATATAATGGAGGCACACAAAGAAACCTGCCTCTCCTTGACCACCTACCCACAGAAAGGTGTGCCCGTGGGTGTTGACTGGCTCTGCTCTCCCTTCGTGGCTCACACACTCCTGGATGATAGACTCAGCAGCATTCACCCATTGCTGATCATGCCTACACTTCAGCCATGGCCACTGAGCCTCTGTTGAACATTTTACACAGACCTAGACATTCCTGATCCTGAATCAGCATCAAATGTCAGCAGAACCACATGCTGCTATTTTTTTCAAAATCTTCATGAAATTGTATTTGGAAACTGAGGCCAAGCAAAGTCCAGGCTGTTCCATGTCTTGTGTAACATTCTGGGACTAAATGGGAGCTGGACTTGACTCCCAGGGCGCCACTGTGGCCTTCAGATGGAGCAGGAGGCCCCTTAGCATTCTGTAATGTTACTTCAGCAGGAACAAGGGGCAAGTCTTTCTGGCTGCCCCGGCCACTCGGGATGGAGCAGGCTCAAGTTCTCCAGGAAGCTGCATCCAGGGACAGAAGTTCTCACCTGACTGTCAGAGCTTCTAGACCAAGACTGCCACACCATCAAGCCATCTGTTGGGACCCTTCAGAGGACAGCCACCTGGGGCCCCTCCAGAGATGTTGATAGGTCTCAGGTGACGACAATGCAGGATTGGCTGCATTGTGTGCAGGGCCCTGCACAAAATTAAAATACGTTCCCTATTAAAAACTATTAAAATCCCAAGAGACAGCAAGTACAGAACATTAAACCAAACTCACGCCCCTGAGTACAGGCCACAAAGCTGGCCTCAGGAGGTCTCATTCATAGTGGAAAGTGTGGCCACAGAGACACAAATGCTATACCCTGATGCTCAAAAACTGCAGGTGATGGCGTGAAAGCAGTGGACAGCCGGGAGTGTGCAGCCATGAGAGCCAGGGCCCGCGCACATTCCATAGCGTCACTGTATCACTATACTACTTTGACTATATGCTTAAGAGGTTTCTGAGGCTGAGGATGTAGCTCCATAATTGGCACTGCCAAACATTCACAGGGCCCTAATTCAATCCCAAGAACCAAAAAGCAAATGACAATTTTAAAACTAGGTTTCTTTTTATTTTCTTTTAAAAAATTGTTATTAGATCTCTGTGAGTTCGAGGCCAGCCTGGGCTACCAAGTGAGTTCCAGGAAAGGCGCAAAGCTACACAGAGAAACCCTGCCTCAAAAAAACAAAAAAAAATGTTATTAGTTCTTTGAGCATTTCATGTGTGTTTTGATCATATCCATTGCCCTTCCCCTAACTCTTCCCATGTCCACCTCCCCTCCCCTCTCCATGCATCTTTGTGTCTTTTGGGGGGGTGGTTTATTAAGAGATTTTCTATTCATTTTACATATCAACCACAGATTCCCCTGTCCTCCCTCCTCCTGCCCCCCCCCCAGCCTTGCCCCTCAACCCACCCCCCATTTCCACCTCCTCCAAGGCAAAGTCTTTCATGGGGAGTCAGCAGAGCCTGGTACATTCAGTTGAGGCAGGTCCAAGCCCCTCCTCCCTGCACCAAGGGTGCTCAAAGTGTCTCACCATAGGCACCAGGTTCCAAAAAGCCAGCTCATGCACTAGGGACAGGTCCCGGTCCTACTGCCTGGGGGCCCCCTAAACAGTTCAAACCAAACAACTGTCTCGCTTATCCAGAGGGCCTAGTCCAGTACCATGGGAGCTCCTCAGCTATTGGTCCACAGTTATGTGTTTCCACTGGTTTGACTAGTTGTCTCTGTACTTTTTCCAATCATGGTCTTGATATCTCTTGCTCATAGAATCCCTCCTCTCGTTGATTGGACTCCTGGAGCTCAGCCTGGGACCCAGCCATGGATCTCTGCATCTGCTTCCATCAGTCACTGAATGAGGGTTCTTTGATGACAGTTAGGGTATTCAGCCATCCAATCACCAGAGTAGGTCAGCTCAGGCACCCTCTCGACCATTGCCAATAGTCTATGGTGGAGTCATCCCTGTAGATTCCTGGGGACCTCTCTAGCACTCTGCTTCTCCCTATTTCCATGGTGTCTTCATTTATCATGGTATCTCTTCCCTTGTTCTCCCACTCTGTTCCTTATCCAGCTTGATCCTCCCGCTCCCCTAAGCTCTCTTTACTCTGTCCCTTGCCCTCCATTACCCTCTCCTCACCACCAGTTTGCTCATGTAGATCTCATCCATTTCTCCATCACTGGGCGATCCATGCATCCTTCCTAGGGTCCTCCTTACTAGCTGGCCTCCCTGGAGCTGTGGGTTGCAGTCTGGTTATCCTTTGCTTTACATCTAGTTACTCTGAACCTGATAAAAGAGAAAGTAAGAAGTAGTCTTGAATGCACTGGCACTGGAGATCACTTCCTAAATATAACACCAGTAGCACAGACACTGAGAGCAACAATTAATAAATGAGACCTCTTGAAACTGAGAAGCTTTTGTAGGGCAAAGGACACAGTCAATAAGACAAAAAGACAGCCTACAGAATGGGAAAAGATCTTCACCAACCCCACATCTGGCAGAGGGCTGATCTCCAGAACATATAAAGAACTCAAGAAACTAGACACCAAAATACCCAACAGTCCAATTTGAAAAATGGGCTATAGAGCTAAACAGAGAATTCTCAATAGAAGAAGCTCAAACGGCTGAAAGACATTTAAGGAATTGCTCAACATCCTTAGTCATCAAGGAAATGCAAATCAAAACAACTCTGAGAGACCATCTTACACCTGTCAAAATGGCTAAGATCAAAAACACTGAAGACAGCTTATGTTGGAGAGGATGTGGAACAAGGGGAACACTCCTACACTGTTGGTGGGAATGCAAACTTGTACAGCCACTTTGGAAATCAGTATGACAGTTTCTCAGAAAACTTTGTCTTTTTTAAAAATCCTATCAAGACCAATGTATGCTGCCCAAATTTCTCGGATTTGTGGAGCATGGCTGACTTGCCAGTGGCTACACTCTTAGAGAAAACTGTCTTACCCTCTCCCGGCAGTTGACAATTGCCAAGAGTTCAGAGAGTCCTGATATGAGTTCCTTCTAGAATTGTGTTTTAGGTGCTTTTCTGCACTGTGACCACGGTCCCTGACAGAAACAAGCTGAGGAAAGAGAGGTTTGTGTAGGCTTATGGTTTCAGAGAGTTGTAGTTCATCAGAGCAGAGAAGATGTGGTAACTTGTGGTCCATGGTGTTGAGTGTGTGGTAGCAGCCATTCATCTGATTGGACCAAGAAACAGGAAGCAGCCACAAGCAAGAATAAAGCTATAACCTTCAAGGTTCAGTCCAGTAACCAACTGCCACCAACCAGGTCATAGCTCCCAAAGGCCCCACAGAATCTCCATCCTGGGAACAAACATTAAAATAAAAGAGCCTACTGTGAACATATCAAATTTAAACCATAAGAGACTGTCCCTAGGCTCCCAATAATTGTGACCATTTCATGATGTCCTATAGTTTTAGCCATATCAGCACTGTTTAAAACTGCAAAGTTCCAAGTCTCTTTTGAGACTCAAAGGCAGTCTCTTAGTTGTGAACCATTATAAACAATAACCACCACAGCAAGATATTCCCCAAGCTGGCAATAGTGGTCCTTATATCTTAAGGATAACCAACAGCTGTCTACTTGGACTTAAGACCCACTCAATAGAGGAGAGTTCACGCCTGATATAACTACCCATGGCTGATGAGGTCACAGACCCTACAGGAAAGTCTACTACTGTTACTTTCCTACACCAGTATAATTTCCAGCTGCATTCTGAATTCTTATCCATAAATACGTATAGCACTCATCTCTCAAAGAAGATTCTTTTGGCAGGAGATAGGGTTCATTTTTTTAAAATCCACAGTTGCCCAAAATGCAGAGAATAGCTGACTATGGGCCCCAACCCCAACTGATATATCTACAGTACAACCTCTATACCAAGGCTCAGGAGACATCAAGGAAGAGGGAGCTGAAAGCTGGTAAGAGCCAGACGGCCTGGATATCTGCCGAGAGATAATGTCTTCTATACAGGAGGGGAAGCTGAACTCATGGAATCTCAACAAGACCCAAACAATGACAGCACCAGTTGATAAGCCAGTGTGGACAGGAGAAATCTCAAAAGGACCTACCCCTAGATGAAGAGCTATAAGAAGTAATGGCTGATGAAGAGCTATGAGAGGTAATAGTTGATGAAGAGCTATGGAAAGTAATGGCTGATGAAGAGCCATGGGAAGTAATGGCTGATGAAGAGCATGGGAAGTAATGGCTGATGAAGAGCTATGGGAAGTAATGGCTGATGAAGAGCTATGAGAAGAAATGGTTGATGAAGAGCTATGGGAAGTAATGGTTGATAAAGAGCTATGGGAAGTAATGGCTGCTGGGAGAGTATGAGTCTTCTCTAAGAATGAACCCCAATCCTGATAGGTCAAACCTAAACATATATACACAAATGACACTAAATGGACTCAGTAGGTTGAAGATATAGATAAAGATATAGATATAGGTAACAATAGTTTAAAAAAAAGAGGACATAACTCTGAGAGGAATTTAGGAATCCAAGGGAGGAATTGGAAGAAAGAGAGTGTAGCATGAGTCTTAAAGAGTCTTGTTAATAAAAACAAACCCAAGGCCAGTTATTGGGGTGAATGCTGGAAGATCAGAGAAGTAGAACAAGCCACAGCTTCCTCACCTTGCCAATTCCTCAGCTGATCCTGTTTCCTCAGACTGGAAGCCTCTGAGTCCTCATCCAGAAAGAATCTCAGCTGAACTGTTGCTCAAAAGCCTAAAAACTTAAACAGCCAAAAGCTTCTAGTTTCTGGTCTTCACGCCTTATATACCTTTCTGCTTTCTGCCATCACTCCCTGGGATTAAAGTCTCCCTTTATGGGATTAAAGGCATGAGTCACCATGCTTGGCTGTATCCTTGAACACACAGAGATCCAGGTAGATCTCTGCTTCTGGAATGCTAGGATTAAAGGCATGTGCTACCACTGCCTATCCTCTATGTTTAATATTGTGGCTGTTCTGTTCTCTGACCCCAGATAAGTTTATTAGCATGCACAATATTTTGGGGAACACAATACCACCACAAGGGAGGGATAGGGAGGTGTGAAACATATACATACACTACTCATATATGAAATTATATATATGTATATATATATATATATTTAATAAAATGGCACAGAATAAATATTTCCATTCCAAATGGATGAATAGGACCATAGCACAGAAAGACTGCGTCAAAGCAAGATGAAGACCAGTAGGACAAACATCTCCATCTCCAGCTCCTGGTGGTATGCCTTGAGCATCAGTGGCTTAAGTCCCATCCCTATGACCCTGATGCTTGTAGCATACATGAGCTCTTTCTTGCTGTAGCTTACTCAGTGCACACATCCTCAGCAGTGCACATGGGATTCCTCAGCAGACATCCCATGTTCTGGCATATCTAACAACCAAGGGTCTCCACTGCAGTTTAAATGTGGGAGCTCCCTCTCCTCCCATTTCTCTCTCTTTCCTCCCTCTCTCCTCTTCCTCCTTCAGTCTCTTCCTACCATTTAAGATTACAATGAGAAAGACATCTGCAAACCAGAAAGTGAGCCCTCACTAGACTTGGGATGCACCTGACCTTGGGTTCATCCTGAGCTTGGATATACCCTGACCTTGGACACACCTGACTTTGGATCACCCTGACCTTGGATTCATCCTGATCTTGGATGCACCTGACCTTGGATGCACCTGACCTTGGATGCTCCCTGACCTTGGATTACCCTGACCTTGGATGCACCCTGACCTTGAATGCACCCTGACCTTGGATGCACCTGACCTTGGATGCACCCTGACATTGGATGCACCTGACCTTGGAGGCATCCTGACCTTGGATACACTCTGACCTTGGATGCACCCTGATCTTGGATGCACCCTGACCTTGGATGCACCTTGACCTTGGATATACCCTGACCTTAAATTTTGGAGCCCCACAACTGCAAGAAACAAATGTCTATAGTTTAATTCACCTAGTCTGTGGTATTTGCTACAGCAGCAAGTTAAGATAGTAACTTGTCAAAACTCATCTTCCCACCAGCCTGCCCTAGACTATGTAGAATTATCCATCTTCATGACCTGGGCTTGGCCTCCTGCAGCTGCCTGTCAGTACCTCCAGGGACAATCACCAAAATAGTCACATCAATTTCTCCTAAACTCTATTGCTGGTGCAAGCCATCTCCCAG